>LAPY01000248.1:17827-30827 GCA_000970635.1 Eragrostis tef
TGTATTCAATTAATGCATCTTGTTTGTTTGTTCAGAGTGTTCTTGGAATCATTCTTGGAGGTGGTGCCGGAACTAGGCTGTATCCCCTGACAAAGAAGCGTGCCAAGCCTGCTGTCCCATTGGGTGCCAACTACAGGCTTATTGATATACCTGTCAGCAACTGTCTGAACAGCAACATATCGAAGATCTATGTGTTGACACAGTTCAACTCCGCTTCTCTCAACCGTCACCTGTCAAGAGCGTACGGGAACAACATTGGTGGGTACAAGAATGAGGGATTCGTTGAGGTCCTTGCTGCACAGCAGAGCCCAGATAATCCTAACTGGTTTCAGGTATCCCAACTGATTTCGAGTGTTTTCCGGTTTTCTCTAATGTGAAGTTAGCCATTTTAATGTCACGCTCATTAGCGATTTCCATTGCTTTGTTCTCTAGTGTTCTACTTAATTCTTGGATTGAATTTGAAGAAAATGATACACCTTCATTCATTCTGCTGTGAATTTTGTAATATATAATAAATGGGTTTAGTTGATCTGAGCACTGAGCTGTGTTAGGCTGTTAACATTTTGTTTTCGTTCTGCATTTCATATCCCCAGCTATCTGCGAAAACTGTAGAGTTCATTTGTATCCTTCATATTACCATTGAATTATGACCCGCAGACAGAACATGTCATTCCAATCACTGATGAATATGGGGTTAAGTGTACTCATGTCGTTATCAAATGTGTATTTACCTTATGGGACTTTTCCACAGGATCCTTCAGTAACTTATGGAGAGTACTGATTTTATTTTATATTCTTATATCATCAGGGTACCGCGGACGCTGTTAGGCAGTACTTGTGGTTATTCGAAGAGCATAATGTGATGGAGTTTCTCATTCTTGCTGGTGACCACCTGTACCGGATGGACTATGAAAAGTTCATCCAGGCACATAGAGAAACAGATGCCGATATTACTGTTGCCGCCCTACCAATGGATGAGAAACGTGCAACTGCATTTGGCCTTATGAAAATTGACGAAGAAGGGAGGATAATTGAGTTTGCAGAGAAACCTAAAGGGGAGCAGTTGAAAGCAATGATGGTATACTAATTCTGTGCCTTTCTAGCTCATTTGAGATATGCAATTGTGAACTACCATTTAGTGTGCCAAACATATTTTTCCTTTAAATACCATTACATTATCTTGCTGCCTGGTTGATGTAGGTTGACACCACCATACTTGGCCTTGACGATGAGAGGGCAAAGGAAATGCCTTACATTGCTAGCATGGGTATCTATGTTTTCAGCAAAGATGTAATGCTTAAGCTTCTACGTGACCAATTCCCTGGAGCCAATGACTTTGGAAGTGAAGTTATTCCAGGTGCAACAAGCATAGGAATGAGGGTATGCAAAGCTCACAGAATCTTTAGCTGTTTGTTTTTCTCCAGTTTACTGGTGTTTCTGAAATTTTATTATCGTTGTTGTTGTTATTGATTTACCTTCTTTCAAAGAAATTTCCTTGTCATAAGTAGATACTCCAATAACTTTTTTGTGCTATAATATGCTGCTAACTCCTCATGTGGCAATTTAATTAGATGCCCATTTATACTTCATCTTCAGAGAGTCATATTTAAGAGCAGTGTTCAAGCATTAGGCCTGGGCAGGCAAATGGATGGTGTGTTACACATAATGACCAATTAGGCAGGCTGGGAACTGATATGTACTGAGGCAAGAGGGTGGTGTCTAGTGCCTGAGCACCTTGTAGGTGGGCTTGACAGCTGTCTTTCAAAACAGAACTTAAGGGCATATTATTTTTGCCTGCAGGTACAAGCTTACTTGTACGATGGTTACTGGGAAGATATTGGAACCATTGAGGCATTTTATAATGCAAATTTGGGAATAACCAAGAAGCCAATACCAGATTTCAGGTATGCTTTCATGTTTCATTGTTTTGTAGCTGAAGATTAAGAGGATGCATGCATATGAAGGTTTAGAATGTCAATTACTCCCTTTTGATTTAATACATGGCTTCAACCTGATTACAGCTTCTATGACCGTTCGGCTCCAATATATACTCAACCTCGACACTTGCCACCTTCAAAGGTTCTCGATGCTGATGTGACAGACAGTGTTATTGGTGAAGGATGTGTTATTAAAGTAAGCAAAGGAGAGCTCTTAGTTTGATGAGTTTAATTATTATTGTGTTTATTTCACCTTAGCACATAAATCATTCTTAGTCCTTCATGGTCTATTGCTTATATTTTCCTCGAAAGTAATTTCTAAAACTTTGTTCAATAAATCATCTTTGTGCTGATTTTTTGCATAGAACTGCAAGATACATCATTCTGTAGTTGGACTTCGATCTTGCATTTCTGAAGGCGCTATCATAGAGGACACTTTGCTAATGGGTGCTGACTACTATGAGGTAAATATATACAAATGTGTGCATGCTACTGTCATAGCAACAAGAGATCTCATCCTTGGTGTTCTTGTTTTGCCAGACTGAAGCTGACAAGAAGCTCCTTGCTGAAAAAGGGGGCATTGCCATTGGTATTGGCAAAAATTGTCACATCAGAAGAGCAATCATTGACAAGAATGCTAGAATTGGAGACAACGTGAAGGTAATGCCCAAGATTTCACGGGTGTATCATTTTTTCCCTGACATTTTTTGCATTGTTTTTTTAATGTCAGTTTAAATAAGAAAATACTTTCAAGACCTTTCATATTTCTTTTGTATGACTGTGATATACACTACTTTGACTGTATGAACACTTAGTTTTCCTATTTACCTGTCTTCATACAAGATAATCAAACTGGAGTTCTTTTTCCACAAGAAAAGGCTGATAGTAGTTCACATATCACTTTGTGCTCTGAAAGTTTGAATAAACAACTGAAAATGCAGAGCATCAGTGTGTGCTTTGCAGTGCTGTTCAGAAGCGCTGTAGAAGTGTAAGTGCAATCATATGCCCTCAAGTTGTCTGCCGGCTGCAAATTATTACCGTTATTTGATACACCTGCTTTTGCATACAATTGTACTCAACTTCTCATGACTAAAAGGGTACAATCATTGAAAGATATCTAAACATGCAAATCATAAGATCAAACATGAACATTTCATTATATTAGCTTATGTGCCAGATGTTTTCTTTTATTGTGATCTTCCTGACTTTTTAATCTTGTAGATAATCAATGTCGACAATGTTCAAGAAGCTGCAAGGGAGACAGATGGATACTTCATCAAAAGCGGAATTGTCACCGTGATTAAGGATGCTTTACTCCCTAGCGGAACAGTTATATGAAGTGAAGTGAGTTTTTTACGCCCCTGTTCCTACAAACACCTCAGTGGCTGCAGTCAATAAAGCTTTGTTTCAAACAATGAATCATTATTTTATTTGTAAACTAAACATGTTGCAGATGCAACATTCCTGCTGTAAATATGCAAGATTGGTTGTTTTGGAATCATTCAGTGTGACTTCAACATAATTGATTCTGTTTGCGTTCTGCTGCAGGTACAAGCGCCGCATGCGGTTGGATGACATCGACGAACATCATCACCCAGTTACTTGATAAGCTGATCAGCGTGTTGGAGATTGTGAAAACAATAAAAGTGCCACTCAAGGCACCTTTTTTCTTTCCTGTTCTTCTTATATGTTGTAGGATATAATGTAATAGCAACTGCTCCTTAGATGTTCTGTGAATCAAAGTTTGGCTGCTTGGGTTTTGGATACTTCCCCTATGTTGTGTACTTATCATCAGTCTATCACTTCTGTTTAGTGGGTCCGTGGAGAGACTTCGCTACGACACATAGCCCCATTGGTAGGCTAGCGCAACGATACCGCAGCCCAAGTGGCCAAATCCGTCTCACTGTGTTAGCCGAGTTAAGGTAAAAATGTTATCAAAGGTTTCTTCTGGAACAAGATATTCAGCATGGAACTTTCATATAAACATAAAGCAGAATTAATAATTTGAAATAAGAAAAAAACTTGCATACTGTAAGATTGTACCAAAATCACAATTCAAAAATATATATTACGTAATAACTTCGTATAGCAGTAAGATTGTACCAAAATCACAATTCAAAAATATATATTACCGTATCTTTAAGCTCAAAGGACTGCTGATTTTGCATGTGACTTAGCCAAGTCGTGCACAACATCCAACTTCCTTTTGAGGAAAATTTTCATTCCACCACATTTAGGAAACTTATCTCAAATGTTCTTATCAAATTCAAAAATATTTTCGGATGAAATATTTTTTGTTCTAAAGGTTTCAATGTAACTATTAAAACCTTTTAAATACTTCTGACATAATTTTCTATTAAAAGTCCCAAGAAAGATTACATCATGAGTTTGATTGGTTCCTGTATACGCATCAAAACCAGACGCCAAGTTGTGTGCATGCAGATAGGCTTGATTGATTTTCCTACGTAGTTGGGGCCAAGCTGAGATGCTGATCGAACTTAAAAAAATTACTTTGCTTGCATGTGGGCTAAGCCCACGAGAAAACGGAATTCATTCATTTTCATGAAGCCATGCCGCGAGCCTCCCGTGGCACCTGGTCAGGCCCAACTCTTCACCCAACCAACCAAACACCCGGGTGCAGCACACGGGTTTGGTTCACCCATATGCACCCTCCTATACGCCCAGTTTCTCGAATTTTAACTGAAACCCTACAAGCAACATCATCTGAGCAGGATCACCAACACATGATTAAGTGCTACTGCAAATGGGGTGTGAGTGAAAATGGAATTTTTCTAGGTGAATGAGGGATGAATTTTTCGCGAGATATCCTTTTGAACAGGCAATAGTTTTAGCTGCAAAATTCTGCTTTTAATTCTGGTACATGTCCATAAGATTATTACACATTGTTTCCTTTAAATAAGTACATTTTGAAACTCCTGTTCAGTATGTAATTTTCAAAAAAAAAAAATCTGGAACCCATCGGTTCATATCTGTTACACAAGTTCTGCTCTAACTGTTGTTGTATTCAGATGAAGCCCTTCCTATTCTTTTTCGCGCATCAGAAAGAGAGGATAAATGAGCTACAACTACTCCCAAATCTGCTCGAGACCACGAAACTGTGATGTAACAATGGATTTTTTTTTTTTTTGCATCTTTCCATCCTGCAATACCGACAAAGATTGTACTCCCCACAGTGCACGATGAACCACCGTTTCTATATTTATTGGCATGAACTGAAACTCACTCACAGAAATGGAAAACAAAAAGAAGGAAGCTACCAAATACTGGTAGCCCAAGAACCAGAATCTGCTGTTGTTACAAAACTGTACTCATTCTACAACAATTTGAACTCAGGCAGGCTACCGAGCTCAGTTGAAATGGTAGAGAGGCAGTTCAGCATTGAGGGGGTGGGACATCACTGTCAGCACATCTGTCACTGAAGCCATAGAGCTGATTGCCGCCTTGAGGATCTCCCGTGAGCAACCGGGCTTCAGTATAGTCTTCACCTGAGAGTACATCAGTGGTATGTAATTGTTAGAGACCCATTAGTTCGATAAGTTTATCTGAAACTACCGAGAGGCAGATGAAATGCACTGCGTTTAAGGTGTGAACCTTGCTGAGGTAGTCTTTCAGTATCTCGATGTCGCCCATGTAGTCTTGGTTTTCAATGGTCAATGTGATAGGCTTTGCATCTGAACCAGGTCCTTCAAATTGAATTCCTCCTGGAGTCCGATAGAAGTCGTCAAGGAGAAAGCTTGAAGCTTTTTCTCGTAGCAATCTGAATGATACATGGAACAGCTCAGTACTTCAGTTCATCCAGGCAAACACATAAACACTTGGGGTGATCAACCAATTCAAATCATGCATTCAAACTATACATTTGTTGCCACCTTGTATTTATAAATAAATTATATTGCATATGAAATAAAAAAGTTTTTTCCCAAGAGAATGTAAATATGAAATCAAATGTGAACTATGCATTAAAATATCTGCATCACAGTGTTATTTTCCTCTGTACAATGTTGATCGCTTCAGAAAATCACATAAATACCAAGTACCAATTGCTCACTGCATACTGCTTTTTATAAGATTTGTAGGGAGAAATTTGGCATCACATCTTGCCAAATTCTATTTAATATAACAACTGAAAAAAATGTCTAAAACTAAATGCTCCCTTCATCTCATAATAAGTGTCGTTTTGTGAGTTGGGCATGGGAATTGAGGGATAAAAAATTAGTGTGGAAACGAGGAGGGACGGAGGAGAAAGATAGAATTGTACTGAGAAGCGAGAATGGTAAAATCACAAAATTTTGAATCCTGACACTCTTTTCCTTGATGATTGTTGCCTGAAGGCATCAAGGACTGCAGGAATGAAGCATTTTTCTTCTTTTTTTTTTTGGCGAATACAGGAATGAAGAATCAAATCTGGACTGCGAGGACTTACTCATAAGCCTTCCCTTTCAGATCAATTGGAGAAGGATGAATTGCAGGCTTTCCTATAGGGATCGCTCCAGGGCCGCGTAAATGCCTCTTGACACTCATCATCGCCTGGTAGTGACAAGAAGTAGTACAACTGGATCAGTAATGAGGGCATAAACATATAGTACTCTTGCACATGAAAAGCCTGATATAGTTAGTTCAAAATAAGTATGAGCAAAGGAATTTCTCATGGTGAGATCAGATATTTGCAAAGAAGACATTCAGTTTAGGAATATGAAAGAAAGAACATTCCAGATTAGCAGTTCTAACAAGAAATTACAAGGAAAAATATCATGAATGACAGCCTTACAGTCAGGGGAGCAGCAGCACATCTCCATTTGTCTATAGGGTCCTTCAGATTAGCCACAGTTGCCATGTACCCAGTCAATCCTGCTGCTATCATATGCAGGGAGATACGCCCAAGAGTCTAGATGTTCAAAAACAAGATGTCATAAGCATCAGGCATTCAGGTTTTTTCTAAACTACACTGGTAAAATCCTTACATAAGCATAGTCGCAGTCAAAATTCGACGGTAGAGATCCTCGAGCTTGATATCCAAAGAAATGACAGACAGAACTGAACTTCCTTCCCTTGTATCTTCCTTCTTTCTAAATACCAAAACAACAAAATCAGCATGGATCGATTCTGAGATAGAACCAAGAAAAAGTGACAGCAACGAAGCTTACTGTTCTCTTTATCATTTCTGTCTCCACCAAATGAGCCAACAGTTGTTCAGTGTCAATCTGGAAAGAAAAGGTATACAACATTGTAACACCTATAATAGTAGTAAGAAAAATGCAACAAGTAGCTAATTGAGAATACAAAATCACAAACCTGAGATAACTGCGCAGAGTTATCTGATTCTTGGTGGAGCAGCAGCTGGGCGAAAACATTAAAAAAAATTAGACTACAGTTTATCTTATCATCACAAATATATTAAGAAAAAAAATTCATAAACAATGCAAGACCTCTCTTCTGATGAAGGGTGGCAAGAACTGAAACAGTGCAGCTGCCCAGGGGGACAGTTGCGATGGCATCTCAGCCACAGGAACATTGTTGTTGTGAAGGATATTGATTTCCTGTAATATATAAACACAAACCAATAAGATGGAAGTGAAATAATGTAATTCAGATCCAGACCAGGAGGAAGCCAGAAAAAAAGCATACCTGAATAAGAGCATACATTTCTGGAATGCTTTCTATTAGTCCTTCTGGAATAACGAGCACCCCATGGTATTTCCCTGAATATACATACCTAGTATTAGTTCATGACTTATCTCAAAACATAAACACAAGTTTGTTTAAAATGTCTAAAACGTTGACTTCATCGAAAGCTACCAAATGTTTCTTTACTAATTACTGCAAACACAACAAAGAACTGTACATACCTAATTCCGCCCTTGCTTGTACTCCATCACATATCTTGCTTATGATTTCCATCAGTGTAAGTTTCGACAGTGCCACCTCCTCTCCTAAGATAAGCTGCTCAGAGAAATTCAACGAAAGGATGTCATATATTCTCCAATGCTTCATATGGTAAAGTTATGGCTGTGTATTTGATCAATAGTTCAATACCATGTTTGGGTGTGACTGAAGTGCACATTCGAAGGCAACATGAGACGCTTTTCGACCCATCAGCCGAACGAAATAATAATACTGGTACAGAAAAAAAGACATCAGCAAATGTTTCTGGTGTTAAGTAATAGGATTTACTCTTGCTCATTAAATAATACCTTTCCAGCGGAGATTGCATCAAGGCAAACATTGCTTACAAGCTGAGAATTTACCTGAAAAGTAGTTACCATAAAAAATGACACAAGTGACAGATTGACAGTGGGACATAGTATTTCATTCCATGTCCCTTCAGGGGCTCGACCAATCATGCAAAATCACTAGTAGTCTTTTTTTTTTTGGGTTACCTTGCACACTGTATCAAATCCGACGGTTGTTTCAACAAACTGGTTCTTGAGATCACCATTCAGTGAAACAGGCACACCAACAACCTGTTTAATGGAGGCTTTGTTTATTAGAGATTTATTGAATACTTGAACAATAAGGGATTTTAAATATGCAGTTAGACTGAAACAGGGTCCTACCTTGGTGTTACAGTTATTCTGGACAAGGGTCTCTGCAAGCTGTGCAGCATCTGAATTGGAGGTTACTCCTGGAGACCGAGTAGGAACAATATTAAAAGAGTGAAATGGCTTCTCGCACCAAGAAAATATATCCCACTAACTGTTATTACAATTTATACATGTACTTAGGTTTTACAACATAACATACAACAGAACTCAAAATGGTCTGCACATTATTAATTGATGACCAGCAACAACAGTATGCTATTTGATTTTGTTCGAAATGAATAGTTACCACTTGTGGTATGTACAAATTAAGTAACAAAAGACAACCACTTTTAGTGCCCTTTGGTGAGCAATTTTACTGGCTTTTATTAATCGTTACCTCCAATGATGACCAGCCCATCCAAGTTCAGGCTGCGGCATGTCTTCATCGCAGCATTCAGTTGCTTAGTCGAGCGGATCTGATCTATACTCCTACCAAGCAAATCGAAACCACCTTCATACAAAGAAAACAAATGCGTCATTTTCCGAGAATAACAGAAACAGGACAAGAAGCAGGGGACAACAGATGCACCAACCCTGGTTCTTGTATGAAGCAAGAACATCGTCTGTGATTTCGATTGTCTTGTTTGCAAACAGTCCCTGGGTGCCACCTATGCAAAAGCACAAATTAGTACACTGAACACAAAAGCCTGACACTTCTTTCAGAGGACCATTTCAGTCGAAAGTGTTCTATCTAGAAGCTAGCTTGCAGGCAGCTATGAATGAACGAAAGAACCAATCCCCCCACAGGTTACGATCGGCTTGGTGAACGAAAACTGGGTGGGAGAATTTACCAACGAATCCGTACAACACACTCTGAGGGTTGTACGCTTTGAGAGCGTCATTGAGGCCCCAGACGACGTTGTGCCCACCCGGGGACTGCCTCCCCGAGAACACCACGCCCACCCTGCAGCAATCGAATCAAATCAAGTCTCACGCGATCATGGGACGGCGCACATAATTGGACGCATGGCGTCCCGAGCTTGACCTGATCGGTGCGCGCTCCTCGGCGGCCTTCTCCGCGTCGGCGAGGAAGCTGACGAGCGGCTGGCCGAAGGTGCGCGGGAAGGCCTCCGCGACGACGTTGGCGCAGGGGGGGCGCGACGACGTTGGCGCAGGTGGGGTCGATGGTGGTGGTGGCGTCGCCGTACTCCGCCCTCACCGTCGCTCCCTGACAGGACAATGAATTCGGTCAAAAACGATTATTTGGAATTGGATACAGAATCCTAGAACCTTCTTAAACCCCGATTTCATGCGAAATTCAGAATCCTGACAAGAACAGCGAATACTGATTGCAGCCCAAATCAATTCTCACAGAACAATCAGCTACCGGTAAAAGTACTAATCCAAGAACAGGGCGTTGACAGGGGCGGAAGCAGAGTTGATCAGGGAGGGATCGAAGGGATAGGTGACGGCGATGAAATCGAATCACCTGGTCGCGGCTGGTAGAGGGCCCTCCGCTGCTGCAGGCCCCCCGCGAGCTCCTTGGGCGCGCCGAAGTCCGCGTTCATCTCCTTCTACTTCCCTCTTCCTCTTTGTCCCTGATCTTTGGTCACGGATGCTTTGGTACCAGAGTCAACAGCTCACTCTTCTTGCTGGTGCAAGCTCTAGTGCATCAGTGGGAGGTCGCTGTCTTTGTAGAGGAGGAAAGGGAGAGAGTGAGGTGGGGATAAGAGCGAAAGAAAGAGACGGGGGCTGGCTGCTAGCTAGGTGGTGGGCATGCGCTGCGCTGCGGGCGGCAGCAGGCCGCGGCGCCTGTGTGCAGTACAGGGGAGTCCGACATGGGGACTGACCCATGGTCCACTCTGGAAGCTCTCGACTGCGCTTGCCCGCCCACCGGCGCGCCGCGAAGCGGCGCTTGCTGCTTGTTTTGGCCGTACGTTTGCTTTCTGTGGGTTGGTTGGTGGTGGGGTGGCCGCGCCTCTTTCTGGACAGCGGAGAGACACAGGAAAGCGGAATCCAATCGTTTCGTTTCCTCGGTTCGGTTTGTTTAATGTTTATGTCTCTTGTCAGATAGTGACTAAAAGATCACTATCATCAGAGTTCATAATTTCTGAGTAAAAAGAATACCCGCCGAAACCGGCAAGGCCGGTACGACCAAAATTCGACGGAAATCTTACCATTCTGGTCCGATTTTTTTTTAGTTTTAAACAAATACGATCAAATTCAATAATTTCAATCAAAATTTAAACAACACTAATGCGTAAAGTGTAAAGGCTGCACAAATTTTTCAGGGGTGCTGCTCATGGATTTCGGGAGATGGCAATGGTTGATTGGTTATACTAAACAATTAATGCGTGACTTTGATTAACATGCCTACTTTTTAATGACCAAATATCCTAGAAAACAAGTATCAGATTCTTAAATAATTTGAACCATCCAGGAAATTGTGTTTGGGTTAAAAAAATATCATGTGAGCCGCACATGTCATAATGTCATTGTTCCCTACATTGGCAATGTGACAATCTAATAAAACCCTTTTTCTTACCAGCAAAGCTATTCGGTGCATGATTTTTTTATTACACATTACAATTCAGACATTCACAATATGAACGTATATACGCAAATCCTACATCTACGAGCATCTTCAAAGACTAAGACGGTATCTTGATATTGACGAAGTTAACACTGACGCTTACTGTTGAAAGCACAACGCCGTTAAATTTAAAAAAATTTGCTCTTACGAAGAGTCGAACTAAGACCTAAGATGCTATTGTTGAAAGCTCTTGTAACTATTAGACTATATTTCCTTTCACATTCCGTGTATGAATCTAGCCTCCAAAAGACATATTGTTTGTTGCTGGTCTAAAAGATCGAGTGAAGTGAAATAGGATTTTTTTTTCTTCTCATGTTGAAGAGAATCTAGGAGTGGGTCCCATAGCCAGTGTGCATAATCTTGGATTAAGAAAATATCGGCGCTGAGTTTGTATGACCAAAAATGGGGAAAAGTCGTCTAATTATTGCACTCCAAAAGAAATTCAAATTTTGATGAAAAATGATCAAAATAAATGAATTTGATTGAAATCTGAGTTAAACCGGCTGATGTCAGCCAGTAACAACACTGAATGTCTGGCGATGACAAATGAAACCAAAAACTCGGTGCTTGTCGCCGTATTCCAGCAGAAATGTTTACCATTGTTGACAACTCTCCAATCTTTTATATTTTGGTACAAAATTTGACCCCTCTAATTATTTGTTTTGTTCAATGGAGGACCTCCGTTGAACTAAATAAATAATTGAAGAGATCAAATTATATTACTTATAAAATGATAATTTTGGTTTCCACATAATATTATGATGGGACAATTACTTATATTATCATTAGATTAGCATTTTACCTGTGTGTTTGCTACAGGAGTGATAATATAACTTCTTTATTCTGAGTACCTAAATGTTTGTCTCGTGAATATAATATTTTTAGTTTGTTATAGGAATGAAAATAGAGTGCTTGTAAAAAACCCAAGGATTCATGAAATCTTTAAGTATTTAAGTGGTAATCCAAACAATGTTTAACAACTACCTATTTTAGCTAAATTTTAGTTCACAATTCTTGGTACAATGTTTCACTATAATAATTTAAATCATATTCTACAATGTCAAACTGTAACTACACAACTTTTGGTGCATTTTGAACATAAAAAACTAACTGTTTAAAGCCAATGAAGAGAGTCGTAGGACAAAAAAGACAAAAAAAACCACGGTGATGGGATTCGAACCCAGGAATGCAAAGTGAAGGAAAGCAACAATACCTATAGTAACCGTCTGCTTGTGTTCTAAGTTGATTCTGTTCCTGTAATATTAAAGGCAAACGTGGATATTTGAGTTCAACTCGAATTTGACATAAATTCGGATGGCAGAGGTCTGAAACTGAAAATTGTGGCTGAGGACCTTTTTTGAGACTTATTAAGTAGTAGAGAAGATAAGGTACGTGATGCCATTCAAGCCGTAGAAAATTTGAGTTTCCTTAAACTGTTATTGGAGGCAAATTTCGTGCCAAACGTGCGAATTTCCTTGCATTTCCGAAGTCTTGGGAGGGACAATCGCCACATAGCTAGCTAGCTAGGCAGCGTCTTGACCACACAAGCTGTCCCTGCTAAATTAAACCCGGCAGCAAGCTCAGTGGTTGCTCCTTAATATAGGCAGGTCTCCTCGCATGCACAGCGACCCCGTCTCCGCGACCACGACCACCGCACCTCCGTCTAGCTTCTCATATCATCCTTCCCTCTCTCCTCCATACTGGGGTTTGCACACCATCGCCATGGACGGCCAGAGGCGTGACGAGCGCGCCGTCCACCAAGTGAGGACGACGGGTCCATGCGCGTAACGAACGAGCACAAGAAAGGAACAAAAGAGCGCCAGGAGACAGCAAGGAGATGTCGAACGCGCCCGCAAAGAAGGCCATACGCAACCCCGGAGGCTCGCGCGGCGGTCAGGGCCAGTCGTCGACGGTGAAGTTCGCGCGGC
>LAPY01000248.1:190349-200365 GCA_000970635.1 Eragrostis tef
GGGCTGCGGCCGTGGACACGGAGAGCCCCGTCGCCGTCGCCGTCGACATGGTGAGGGGTGATCGGACGGGTTTGGAAGGGACGGTGGCGGCGAGGGTGTGGATGGAATGGAGGCGCGGCTCGAGCTAGGGAGTCTGGTAGGATTTATATAGGTAGGTTGATGGATGCGATCTAGGTACAGATCAGTTAGTAGTTCAACGCGCAGTTTGCATGCAATCGCAACGGACGCGCACGAGCTTATCGCTCAATCAGCTGGAATCTGGTAGCATTCGAGGCGTTTCAGATCACGGTAACAACCCCTCGTAGATCGACCCGGTCATACGTACGGTGAAGGCTGGACACGGTGTGTATTACCGAGTACCGACCAAGAACATCCATCCATGGTCATCCTGCTCTAACTTTTTGATGCGGGCCGATATAGTCCATCAAGTCCAGCATTCATGAAGAAGGTGTGACGTACGTGCAGGTCTAATTAAGCACACAAGAAAGACTAATGATCTAAGTATTTATTTAGTTTTAAATTTAAAGTTTAAGACTCATATGGTAGTATGTTCAGCTCTATCTAGCTAGCCTTTTCACCCTGCAAGTTTGATTTGGGGCATATACTCCATCCCTTCTCCAAATCGACAATCAAAACTGACCAGCGGCCCATAAAAATTGGATGTTTTTTTTTGGATGTCTGGAGCGACATCAAATTCCGAATGGAGAGGGACTACGCTTTAAGACTTTGGTTTTATGCGGAACAACATTATGTTGAAATTCCTTAGGAATTTGTAAGTTACAATTCTATCAATATTTCAGTCTTGTTTGTGGGCATTTGGCTTTAATCCACTGACACCACGTTCGAACCACGCGACTTTTTGTTGTTTTATTTATATACAGTCAAGACAGATAAGTTGCGTTTCAAAAAAAAAAAGCAGATAAGTTGCAAACAACTTGGGATCATTCGCATGAGCTTGTGGGAAACTGAAGAAGAGGATCATGTGGCGCTTCAACGTGGAGGAATTTCTTCCGCGGATGCTTTACCCTGTAGTCTGTACTGTAGTGAGCAGAACGGACAGAAAACATGCGTCATTGTCATGTGCTCAGATGCAACTAAGACCCGCGTGCAAACAATTACCTGGCTTGCTGCCCGATCCTTCGTGTTGAAAACAATCACAGTGGCTCAACTGAACTCTGCTTTGACACTAACTGAAAAACACTCTGCTTTGATAAAAATCCAAATAAAACCGAAGCTCTGCTTTGATCTCCGTGACACGATCATCAGTCTCATGTTACAACATGATTTGAACATGTATACGAATCCAGCAGGCGGTGATGGTGCCCAAGTACGGGTACATCCACCGGCCCGTGGCGACGGCGTCGTTCAAGGGCACGTCCAGCATCGCCGGGAAGACGACGACGACGCGTGATCATGTGGCTGTCAAGCCCAAACGGAGGAGGTTCTCTATAGGTTAATTAGCTGGCTTGTTGCCCGATCCTTCGTGTTGAAAACAATCACAGTGGCTCAACTGAACTCTGCTTTGACACTAACTGAAAAACACTCTGCTTTGATAAAAATCCAAATAAAACCGAAGCTCTGCTTTGATCTCCGTGACACGATCATCAGTCTCATGTTACAACATGATTTGAACATGTATACGAATCCAGCAGGCGGTGATGGTGCCCAAGTACGGGTACATCCACCGGCCCGTGGCGACGGCGTCGTTCAAGGGCACGTCCAGCATCGCCGGGAAGACGACGACGACGCGTGATCATGTGGCTGTCAAGCCCAAACGGAGGAGGTTCTCTATAGGTTAATTATGATACGATCGTGTACATAGGTAGAAGAGTGTGGCTTGTAGTTTCATTATGTTTGTTTTTTCTAATCATTTTGTTTGTTGTGCTATGTAATTTGCCATGTATTCTTTACTTTGAAAAGAAGAGTTACTCATAAAACTACAATGTGCATTGTTTAAACCATTTCCAAACCACAACTCTAATTATATTTTGCCAATACCATGCTTGCTTTATTTGGAATAGAGAAGGCATTTTTTTTGAGATAAAGAAGTTTTTTTTTTAGAATTACACAGTACAACGCAGACGCTCACAACACGTACGCACACTCACCTCTATGAACACACGTACGCAAACTCTACCCCTATGAGCACCTCTGAAGGACTGAGCACCTGGCAGATCTGGAGATTCCTGAAGTCACCAAAGGCGCCTCGTTGTCGACAGAAACGCCGCTTACCACTTAACACATAACGCCGGTAAATCCTAAAAAATTTGCTCTTATCAGGAGTCGAACCCAAGACCTAAGAGCAAAATGGGCTGGGCCGCTGGCTACTTTCCTGCAGCCGAACAAGCCCGTTTAGACGCCGAACACTGCTCCGGCCTCCGGCGCGTCCCCTTGTGTACTGCGACCTCCTACCCCGCGGCTCCGGCGACCGGCGGCCACCGGCGACGAAAAAACCAAGGCATTTGCACTGTCTATCTGTTACCTCTCATCCTCCTATCTCTCTACATCTGCAATTCCCCACCACTCGTCGTGCCAGGACGCAGCGGCAGTTCTAGCTCTGCTGTCCCAGTGGTCTGGGATCCTTCCGTCTGGACACAAACAATCAGTGAATAACTTAGGCGTATGATTATTATGCAGCTCCAGATTACGCTTGTTACTTATGCTGCGGGCCTGTGATTTCTGAAGAGGACGCATCCGTCAGACTGGCAACCCACATGCTACAAAAGCTAAACAGAGGCGATGATTGAATAGCTTCCTGCCCGTAAGGTGTTTGTGTAAATTCCTAGGTGATTCTCACCTTCCCTTGTTTGCTGTCCGATCGTGCCTCTGCTCTTGTTTTGCAGGATGTGCTCCAGTCAAGACCATATCCCTCCGCCGTGGGCGGACCTCCAGCCAGAACTCCTCGGCATGGTGCTTCTCCGTCTCCCTACCCGTGCCGACCGTGCCTTCTTCCCTATGGTATGCCGCAAGTGGGCCTCTGCAGCGCAGCAAGAAGCCCTGCCCCCGCCGTCGCCAATGCCATGGCTTGTGCTACCAGGCGGCAGTGCCATCAGCTTTCCACATGGCGAGACCTTCCACTTACCTGAAGGAACTTGCTATCACAACTCATATGGCGAGTGGCTTCTCTTATAGGACAGCACCTGCTTCTTGATGAACCCATTCACTGAGGAAACAATGCCAATTCCTAGCTTGTCTTCATACAGCCCCTACAACGAGCCTGTGGAAACTCTCAATGTCCGTATAGTCCCGGGTTATGAGATGCATCACAAGTGGATGGACATCATGGTCGCTAAGGACATAACAGTAGTCAGTCTAATTGTGTGCTCCCCACTCCTCATTGCCGCTACAGTCGCTTTTCATCATTCTGGCGAGGAACCCTGAACGATTGCACTGTGCCGACCAGGGGCTGCTGTGTGGTATGTGAGTGCACATGAGCCATGCAGGTGTCTCTCAAACATGGTCTACATCCAAGGGAAGCTCTATGCTATTGACACCAATACTGAAGATCTTCTTGCCATTGACATTGTGGATGAGCACGATAATGATAAGCCCAGGGTGTCTCGAATTGTGCGCATCATCGAGGGAGCCCCTATGCCAGACGGTCAATATATCCACCAAATGCCCTACCTCCTTGAATCCCATGGCACACTGCTGATGATCCGTAGAAAAATGTCCTAGACAACATCGTTGGGGGGTGTGCGGAAATCTCCCTTTCTTGTGGCAAGCAGCAACGAGTTTCAAGTGCTTAAGGCAGACTTTGTGCGTTTGTTTTGGGCTGAGATGAGGAGCTTGGGGGCCAGCCTAGCATTGTTCCTTGGGCGAGGGTGCTCAAGAGTTGTTTCTGTGTCTCCATATGATCTATCACGGGACTGCATCTTCTTTGTTGAATGATTACATTAGCTGGCATTGGAAGAAAACAACTACATCTTGCGTTGTGTTTGACATGAAAGATGGGAAGGTCAATTCTCCCTTGCCTATGGTATCATGGAAGAGTGAAAACGTTCCAGCAACCTGGCTCTTCTCTCAAGGTATGGATGTTGACACGCTTTCCTTTAAGGATATTATCTGTCCTGGACTGTAATGTAAATATGAACCGTCGTAATAGTGCAGTCAAACACTAGCATCAAACTGCTAAAACACTTGCATTTCATACAAATATTTATTTCCCTTATACGAGAATTGAGATGAGGGTTGTATTCTGTACTACGTTGTGTGAAGACAGAGTACTTCTATCTGGCGGCTACGGTCTGGTGACGGCACACGCTTAGAAATGGATGCAATCCTTAAGACCTTAATGATTTTTGGATGTTATAAGAGCATCAGTTTGTAAGCGTAGTGTGAGATAACATATGGAAGCACAGTACAATTTGTATTTTACTAGAACTCTTGGTCCTCTGAAATCCTCAACCACTGCACCATGTAACTTTTTGCTTTTTATATAATGCAGATAAGATAGGTAAATTGCGAACAACTGAGGAGCATTCAAAGGAGCTTGTGGAACCTACCTGGCATGCAGGATAAATGGGTACTGTAGTTGAAGAAATCGCTCTAGCTACATGTTTTTTGGATCTGATTGGTGTTACTTCAAACGCAAGTTCCAAAGATGCTCTGTGCGGTCCGTATGACTGCTCAAGAAATTCAGGACCCTTTGATAATGATGAGTGGCTTCTTGTGCAATGTTTATGCCCATCGACTTGGATAAATAAGTTATATTATTCGTACTTTGGGAAGAGTGAACCGATCATTTTGAGACTATTTTTATAAACATGGACTGATCTTGAGATTTATAATGTCATCACATGCACCACACATTACAACTAGTATAATGATCAGTACGTAGTAAACACAACACATGCATTGGGTATGAAATTCGAACCCAAATCACCTTACCATAAGGAAGAATTAAGCTAACCAACTAATAAGCTACACTCACTTTTCTATCACAAATCAATTGTATGACAAAAAAATTAATTTAGAATGTAACATTGTATGCATATGCTTAGCCATTATTTATCTTTTCTTGAATGTTGTATGGAAAAATATTTAGAAAGCTGGGAAGCATCAATTTTGTACCGTAAGCACGATTTTAAAGAAAAATCCTACGTATGCACATTATTCCCCTTTTTACTTAGGAATATCTGAACCAAATAAGTTGTTAGGTAGGGAAATATGTATCGTGATGGCATTAATCAGTTTAATGCCTAGAACCTGGAAGCACGTTTCACGGATACTAGATGGTATCTCGTGCGTTGCTGCGGGAATTTCAAACATATTTGAAATCATTGAAATAATTAAAGTCTTAAGATTTGAAATAATGTATATCAACACAACACAAAAAAGTAAAATGGCCAAACAATTTAAGAACCCTTTTTATTCCCGCAGCAACGCGCGGAGAATCACCTAGTAAAGAAACAGTAGATGAACACGGGTATGACCATAGTGAAGCAAGGGGTGGTCCGAGGTCTCCTAGGTTCATCACGCGACACATCTTGTTCGCTTCGGTCTTCACCTTACATGTCATGTGCTAATGGAAATTATTACGTTATGACAATATCTTTATACCAGGAATGGAGCACCAAATATAATGTGTTACAATCAACAGAACATACCCAAATGATTGATGTATGGAGCAAAGCCTGCATGTAAACATCTCTTTCATATAGTCCATGCTTCATCCAGAAACTCTGGTCTCGTACAGCTCCCGGGAAACATGACAGAAGTGCCGATGATTAAATTAGAAAAAAGAACTACAAAGGGAACAAGCATCTTATTTGAATTTACCAGTGAAAAAAGGATGGCTAAGTGCCTGCTCCACGGAAATCCTCTTTTCTGGATCCAAGACAAATATTTTGTCAAGAAGGTCTCTGAAACTTGAAAGGAGTTTTGGATCCTCGCCAGGAATGTTGGAAACCAGAGAAGCAAAGCCCTTTGGTTTAGTGTTCAAAACTAACCTTCTTGTAACCTTTTTTGTCAACGGATCCTCTATAATAGCTTCAAAATTCAGGTCTCGGTTGAAGTGTTCCTTCGTGAAGGCACCCTTTCGAAGCATCTTCTTAGGGAAGGGGCCCTTCAATTCCATATGAAGCCGAAGCATGTCATTGTTGGATGGACCTGGGAACAAAACTTTTCCAGTGCAAAGCTCATATAGACAGCAGCCAACTGACCAGGTATCCAAAGGATGGTCGTAAGGCAACCCAAGAATAATCTCTGGTGCCCTGTAGTAACGGCTGACAAGGTAAGGTGTGACCTCGTTCATTCCAGCAAGCATAGCGCTGCCAAAATCACATAGCTTCACAAAATTCTTGGTATCATTCAGCAGAATATTGTCCAGCTTAATATCACAGTGAAGAACTTTGCAGTTCTTCAAGTGCTTCAAGGCGATGAAAAGCTGCTTTGAATAGGCCCTGACGGTAGTCAATTTAAACCCGAGGTTACCGGTGCGTCTCTTCAGTGCCTCACGAAGATTCATACTGAGAGACTCAAAAACCAGGCAAAGATGGTTCTTGTCCCTGAAACTGGACATGAACCTCACGCAGTGGTGCTTGTCCTTGCTGTCCGCACTTACAAGTCTTCCCAGTATTGAAATCTCTTGCTTACCAGCCCTGTACATTGTATCGTTGTTGCGAACAATTTTGATAGCAACCTGTGCAGGATCATCTTTCCCAGCTTGGAGATCCTTTGCCCGCACGACTGTCGAGAACACACCCCTCCCATGCGCTGCTGTGATCTCGTAACGGCCATTCAGCGATTCCCCGAACCGGTAAGTGTAGTACCCCTCCTCGTCATCCCAGTTGTCATGATGATCCTTTCTCTGAATGCCTGATTTCTGAACCGCAGCCGGTGGTGGATTGTTAAAACTGCCACCACTTTTCGTGACTGCTGGTCGATCACTCTGTTTTACTTTGTTAGCAGACACCTCTGAAGAATCATGCTTGGTTCGTGCTGCGACCTTGTCTTTCAGATGTGCTGTTTCGTCTCCGTCCCTTTTGTTGATATGTCACACCCCGAATTTTTGCCATGTTTAAAAATTCACTCAAAATTTGAAATTTTTCGAATTTAGAACAAATTAAAATGAAGTGTGTGATTAAAGTTAGCCAAATCACCTCAATTATAAAATTTTTCATTTTGAAAACTTGCACAAAACCTCACATGTGCATTTCTGGAATTTATTGCCTTTATTTTTAGTGTTTGTTTGCTTTTTGTTTTTGTCCGAATTTGAGTTTCTCTCAAATTCATATTCTGGAAAAGTTTGAATCATTTCCTTCTCCAAAATTTGTTTCGGGCCAAATCTCCAGCCGGTCCAATCTCTTTTCTCTTTTTCCCCTTTTCTTTTTCTCCCCCACCGGCCCATCCCCTCCGGCCCGTCGCAGCCCACTTCTCCTCTTCCCTCGGCCCAGCTAATCCGGCCCGTCTCCCTCTCCTTCTCTCGCTGACGCGTGGGCCCCGCCCCACCGTCGTCTACCTCCGGACGACGCCGGAAATACCGGCGCCGCCCATCCCGGCCGGTTCCCCTTCGCCGCCTCTGTCCCATCCTCGGCACAGGAGCCCGCGTGGACCTCGTGCTCGCCCCGCGCACCGCCTTCCTTTTACGTTATGACAATATCCTTGACAAAAATACCTTACATGTCATGTGCTAATGGAAATTATTACGTTATGACAATATCTTTATACCAGGAATGGAGCACCAAATATAATGTGTTACAATCAACAGAACATACCCAAATGATTGATGTATGGAGCAAAGCCTGCATGTAAACATCTCTTTCATATAGTCCATGCTTCATCCAGAAACTCTGGTCTCGTACAGCTCCCGGGAAACATGACAGAAGTGCCGATGATTAAATTAGGGAAAAAAAACTACAAAAGGAACAAGCATCTTATTTGAATTTACCAGTGAAAAAAGGATGGCTAAGTGCCTGCTCCACGGAAATCCTCTTTTCTGGATCCAAGACAAATATTTTGTCAAGAAGGTCTCTGAAACTTGAAAGGAGTTTTGGATCCTCGCCAGGAATGTTGGAAACCAGAGAAGCAAAGCCCTTTGGTTTAGTGTTCAAAACTAACCTTCTTGTAACCTTTTTTGTCACCGGATCCTCCTTAATAGCTTCAAAATTCAGGTCTCTGTTGAAGTGTTCCTTGGTGAAGGCACCCTTTCGAAGCATCTTCTTAGGGAAGGGGCCCTTCAATTCCATATGAAGCCGAAGCATGTCATTGTTGGATGGACCTGGGAACAAAACTTTTCCAGTGCAAAGCTCATATAGACAGCAGCCAACTGACCACATATCCAACGGATGGTCGTAAGGCAACCCCAGAATAATCTCTGGTGCCCTGTAGTAACGGCTGACAAGGTAAGGTGTGACCTCGTTCATTCCAGCAAGCATAGCGCTGCCAAAATCACATAGCTTGACAAAGTTCTTGGTATCATTCAGCAAAATATTGTCCAGCTTAATATCACAGTGCAGAACTTTGCAGTTCTTCAAGTGCTTCAAGGCGATGAAAAGCTGCTTTGAATAGGCCCTGACGGTAGTCAATTTAAATCCGAGATTACCTGTGCGTCTCTTCAATGCCTCACGAAGATTCATACTGAGAGACTCAAAAACCAGGCAAAGATGGTTCTTCTCCCTGAAACTGGACATGAACCTCACGCAGTGGTGCTTGTCCTTGCTGTCCGCACTTGCAAGTCTTCCCAATATTGAAATCTCTTGCTTACCAGCCCTGTACATCGTATCCTTGTTGCGAACGATTTTGATTGCAACCTGTGCAGGGTCATCTTTGCCAGCTTGGAGATCTTTCGCACGCACGACTGTCGAGAACACACCCCTCCCATGCGCTGCTGTGATCTCATAACGGCCATTCAGTGATTCTCCGAACCTGTAAGTGTAGTATCCCTCCTCGTCATCCCAGTTGTCGTGATGATCCTTTCTCTGATTGCCCGATTTCCGAATCGCTGCTGGTGGATTGTGAAAACTGCCACCACCAGGATTCGTAACTGCTGATCGATCACTCTGTTTTGCTTTGTTAGCAGACACCTCTGAAGAATCATGCTTAGTTCCTGCTCCGACGTTGTCTTTCAGATGTGCTATTTTGTCTCCGCCCCTTACTTTTTCATTGTTGATGCTTGGTACATACATCACCTGATGCTGCTGCAGCTTGGGCTTGAGCACAATAGATATTTTCCTTGTCCCTGCTTTCTCAATTTTCCCTGCAACCGGATACTCTGTTTTTGCTTCGTACCCCTCTTTCACTTCCTCCTTGAAAGGATTTCCCTTCGTCTCTTCAGACAATTTGTGGCCAACATCTCTAACATCCTTGCTCGTGCCCCTCTTCCTCTCGTAATCTTCAGGCTGTGAACTGCCGCTGCCACGACGTCCTTCTCTTTCATCACGACCGCGTGCGCTTTCCCTCCTGCTGTCCGATCCGCCTCGACTGCGGCTTCTCTCACCGTGCCGGTGCCTTTCTCGGCGATCGTGCCGGTCGCCGTGCCTGTCACGGGCGACACGGCTGCTGCGCCTTTCCCTTTCACTCTCCCGGCTCCGAGTCGCATGTCCACCAGATTTCCCCTTCCGGTAATCGCTGCCGTGATGTGCAGCTGAATCTGCATCGACATCCATAGAAATAGCGACGACCTCGTCAAGAATCTCCCCATCCTCGATCTCGCCGTCGTCGTGGTGCTTGGGGCGCTTCGGCGACGAGGCGTCCGGCTGGGCAACGCCGTCGATGGAGCGGCGGCGCTTGGCTGGGGAGCCGGGCGACGAGGCCATGGCCGCCACGGACAAGGAGAAAAGGGATACGGTTTCTATGAGTCTGTCTGCTTGCCTGTGCGCAAGAGCAAGAT
The DNA here is from genome assembly GCA_000970635.1 of Eragrostis tef. Taxonomy (NCBI): domain Eukaryota; kingdom Viridiplantae; phylum Streptophyta; class Magnoliopsida; order Poales; family Poaceae; genus Eragrostis; species Eragrostis tef. The sequence goes on from LAPY01000248.1 coordinate 200,182, forward strand.
GCCGATGCGAACGGCGCCACACGGGCCGATCGATGCTGCGGCACGATCTCTCTCGTTTTATAGTTGGTCGCCTTCCTTTCGGCGGAGGCGGTTTTGCCTCTTCGTATCGGATACGGCGTTCGCATCCGAAACGGTTCGCGAGCAAAGGCGGTGGCATCGCGTTGGCTGGGTCAACACGTTTGCT
>LAPY01000248.1:220025-247049 GCA_000970635.1 Eragrostis tef
CCTCGGTCTCCAGGAGCGTGAGGCGTCTGGCGTGGATCCAGACGCGCCGCCATCGCCGGGCGAGCACGGCCGTGCGTGCGGCGGCGGTCGCGTCGGGCAGGAAGCCCAGGATGACGTGCAGCAGATCGTCAGGGAGGGCGCTGATTCGGTCGACATCGCCGGCTGCTTCCATGGGCGATCTGGCCACGAAGTTTGTTAGGGCGTATACCGATTTACATAATTTTCAGTTGTCTAATAAATCTAAACAAATATACTGAAGAAAAGAGTCCCGACTGAATACGAAAGGAGTCTAATTGCTCGCCATACTGCTCCTGGTCCTCGAGTCTTTTGATCTGGAGGTAGTACATGGTCTGCCGGCGAGTAACCACACCTCGTTGGCAAAAATGCAAACCAGAGCAGCAGAAGAATTACCTGTAGTGTAGGTAAAGGAACCAGTAGAACTAAATAGAACAAATCTCTCCTAGCAGTACTTCAACCCATGTGCTAAATGACACCATTCTAGTTTTGTATTACCACCTAATAATCAGTTGGTACATGTGTTGTTGCCAAAATACTTAAGATCACTATAGTCTTACTTGCTGTTCTTTTTCACCATTACATTGCTTCAAAATTTCAGAATTGGAAACAAGTACTAAATTTCTGTTACTGCAGTGAAAATGAAGCATGAGAGTTAAATATTTTGCAGCGTGGTTCTTTACAGCATAGTAAACCAATCTCTGTTGCTAAAAATAAAATGAAAGATCTCATAAGGCTTACCTGGCATTCGTGGCAAGGATGAAAAAAATCTCAACTGGAATAGTTTCAGCCATTGCCTATCATCATGTCATGTTGCATCGATAAACTGCTTTGGACTGACGTGTATTAGACCACCTCCTGAGAGCATTTTTCATTTCCATCCACTAAGTATTTTCTAGAACCCTTTTTCTAATCTACCTCTTTCTTATCTATATTGCGAAGTTTTCTATGGTGCATTGGAATCCCAAGATATCTAAAGTGGACTGATCCCATGTCTCACCAAGGATCTGTGAGTTTTCCTCTCTAAATCCTTGGCGGCCCCATAGCAGAACATTTAGCTCTATGAATTTTGAACTTAAGGCCGGTTAATTAATTGCTAAAAACTGCAAAACAAATTAAAACAAAGGAAGTAGATATTTGGGGTCAGATGATCATGTCATACCACACAACGGTGTTTGCGGTCTACAATTAAATGGGACAACCAATATAAATAAATTTCAAAAAAGACTGAATTGAGATGACGATTAGCTTTACATAATGAAGGTGTCCTTTGTACGATTGGCAGAACTACCTTGACCACTAACCGGAACTTGTGGCGTTCTTTATTTATTTTTTTTTTGGAAAAGAGAGTATGTATTGATATTTCAGCCTTTGCATCAAAATGATACATATATCGCACACATGCTTAGCAGGAAAAAAGAGTGCACACACAAACAAAAAAAAAGAAAAGAAAGAAAAGCTCCTCAGCACTAGATGCATGTCTCTCGATCGAGAGCTGCCTCCAGATTACGTTCAAATTGACTGTCATGCCACGTCTTCTTTGTCACTAAGCCAAAGCGCCTGACAAAATGGCAGCGTTCCTTGCACATTAGCCCATGATGACATATATACCTTCACCTTCAAAACCTAACCTTCCTCTCACAAATCCAAATTGCTCTCATTGAACGCCATTGCAACATTACATCTTTCCTAAACTGCCAAAGCCCCCGATTAGTACTAGGAATATTCGTTAGTTTCTGAACAACTGTCTCTATGCCATTGTTGTCTCCTTCTCCCATCATCTGCTTCAACGAAATGGTAGTGGGGGTATCTGTTGTGGCATCTGCAGTCTTGATCTTCGTCCACTCCCAGGAAGCGGTCAGGCTCTTGATTGAGTTTGAGCTCGCAAATAATAAACTCACAAGATCTATCTCCTCGTCCGCTCCAATGAAGCCACTTATCTTCACAGTTTCTAGGGATCTCAACGATATCACCTGAGGACCTAACCATGTATCAAGTCTACTGCACAAGCAATCCCACCGCCAAGAAGAGCCCTGAAGATCGTATAAAGGAAAATATAAGTGAACGGATAAGGAGGGAACTACATGTCTACGTACTCAAGTTTTAATAGATATATGCATGTTGGCAATGTGATGTGTACGCTGGGAAGGTTTTAAACATACATACCCAGATGTCACTTGGAAGGAAGTCGACGCACAACGATCTCAGGTCAGGGAACCCCAGAAGCAGCGATGACAAGCTTGCAACAAGGTGACCCTCCGGGAACCGATGCGGTTTAACTGTCACCTCCATTCTCCTCACGTTGGGGAACGTAAGTGGTAGCGCGCCTTGGGACCGTGTCAAATAATCAACGAGTTCGCCATCGGTGACATTGCTAGCTTCCCAATGGAAAAGGGATAGTTTGATGTGATCAGCACCAGGGCAGCTCTCCAGAAGCCACAAACCGCCGCCTCTGTCGGGACCATGGTGTTGCCCGTGCATCTAGAGATCAATGGGGCCGAGACGTCGAACGTTTGTTAGGGCACGTATGTCAAGTAGTCTGACATCTTGTAGATGTTCCACTCCAACCTCCTCCAAACTCTTTGCTGAGACCTTAACGATGCTCTCGGCCATGCAGCAGGAGAGCTTTAGGACGCGTAAGTTTGGAGCCACCACGTCCAGCGTCTCCAGATCGTCCGCGAAGCAAAGATTGAGCTCTTCGAGGGCATCGGTGCGCAGCACCAGCTGCCGCAACCCGTTAGGGTACATGATCTGCAGTTTGCGCAGCCGAGGGCTGCATGTGGACACGAAGTCGCCGAGTGTCGTCGTCGTCCGTACACCTCCGGGCTCCTCCTCTTCATCGAACGACGTGAAGGAGAGCACAAGCTTGTCAATGCTTCGTATCTCGCCGTCGCGGCCATGGGAAGCTGCAACCTGTAGTAACCTAGACTCATTCTGATACAACTCATCCTCCCATGATCGGGCATCTCGATGCTGGACAGCGTTTTGATGTTGGACAGCTTGCTAGTCCCTTCGACATACGGAAGCCGAATATCCAAGGATTTGACGACGCATTGCTTGGCATAGCGGAGCCACTGGTTGAGCCGTCCCGGCGTGATACAAGCAACTGGGTATCGGTACATGTGCGAGATGGACAGAGATCCTATATCGGCGTCTCCACGTTGAGCGAACACCCAGTCCACGAAATCCCCGAAGCGTCCAGGTTCGGTGCCGCGAATCACCATTGTGTCGACGAGGAGGAGGCGTTGGGCTTGCATCCACACGCGTCGCCATCGCTTGGAGAGCACGGCTGTGCGCGTCACGGCGACGGCATCACCCACGGCGGCAAGGATGAGGTGCAGCAATTCGTCGGGAAGGGTACTGATCCGATCGAGATCACCTATGGAGTTCATGGCCCAGGCCGTGTGGTAAGTTTGCCGTACCGTGCGTTATACTGCAATGCGTATAAATCAACAAGAGAGATCGAATTGTGGTGCAACGTACTACAACTAGGAAACCGATTATTAGCAGTGTAACACAGCTGTTCGTATCAGAACAGGACTCAATCATAAAAGTGTAACGACCACGACATTGTTTCGCGTTTGGTCTGGCCGAAGAGAGAAAAATTTCTGGCACCAGTCCAATCCAACCGAATACAGAGAGGTTCCGAAGCAAGAGCACGTACAAGGGATTGATGCAACAACTTTATGTAATATATAAGTGAACCTCCTTCCACTCCTTTTTCCCGCAGGCTGCCAGCAGCCCGCCTGCAGTCCTGCTCCCCTCATTCCTCTAGTGCTCCCACCGCTTAAAGCCCATGTGCCGCGTGACCCGCGCCCTTTTGCCCCACCATCGCCCATGCCATGTGACGTCACCACCCCGCCGATGCGGACCTCACCGGCTTTGCAAAACCCAATGGTGAAATTGGTGAGCCTACATCCCTGTGATACTTAGACTTACTTTCGGTCTCGACAGGGGCAGCAGATACATTTTATTAGTGGTTTGGTGGGGATGTCTATATCACGATCGAGCGTTTTAGGTGCTAGAAACAATCTGATCGTTTTCAAACCGTAAAAACACACGATTTCCCAGGAAACAAAATTCGATTGTTCCAAACCCTTTCTACACTAATGAACAAAGTCCCTAGCAAAAAAAAATAAAATGAACAAAGTGACAAAGTTCCTATTTTATGAATCTGAAGGTCAAGTCAGATGAAACCTTAAAAAGAATGGCATTTTCTCTGTCAAATCTATCTATAAGTGTTTAATGAGAGACTCTAATTTATAGCCCTTGAAAGAAAAAACAAACAGATGGTTTGGGCTGTGGTTGTGTGGCTTGGCCCACTTGTCAGCGTGGTGGGTGAGTACGAGGAAGGGACAAACCGCCATTCGCCACCAACAGTGATTTTTAAAAGTATCATAAAGATAACGGCTGCTAGTATCTCGAATAGTAGTTTGGGGCAGCTGGATGATCATGTTAGACGGCACACGGGCATTCCTCGTCTACAATCTGACCTCTAGATGCATGTTTCTAAACTAATAAAGCACGAGTTGTGCGACCAATGACCACGTACCTAAATTTTGTTTACCCTCTTTCATACCCACCCTTGATTTAATTAGGCCCACAACTTCAAAACCTACCTTCATCGCTGATTTCCGAATCCACCTCACCCTCTGTAGCGTTACGTCACGGCGATGGCTACGTGAAGAGCCTCTTTGCATTGCCAAGTCCTACAACCTGTTACAATGAGAAATCTTTTTCTCACCCATCCCCTTTCTTTACCCAAGAGGAGATTTGAATCCCGCATACCGCAATCCACTAATTCCGCATCCTTGATTTGTTTCCTTTTTCCCCTCCGGTACGTCCCTGGAGGCGACACTTTGTTTCCTTTCTTCCTCCGGTCCCTGGCGGCGACAGAGTTTCAGTCCCCCGCGGCGATGAAGGCGATTGAGCTTGAGGTGGAACCCTGTCCCTGGTGGCGATCGAGGTTTGCTCACAAACCCTGTACCTTGCCACGATCGCGAATTTCTCACAATCCCTGAACTAGGCGGCGACGCAATCCCGACCTTCGATCGAGGATCTCCCCGATGCCTCGGATGAGGAGCGTGACGAACGGACGAACTGCGCGCCCCTCGCAGTCTGATGCGATTGGTCCCGTCAGGGACGACGTCCTTCCTGGCCCCTGGTCTGTCATTCACGGACATCGGCCGTGCCAGCGCCATTGATGCCGTTGTTGGCCTAAAATCAAAGGTGTGTTCCTCTTCTCTATTCCTCGATTCTCACTTGTCTGATCGCCTCCTGCGTGTGCGCTGGCTAGGACGATTCGACTGGCCCCGATTGAATCAGGGTAGGACACGGGCGATTCCACTGCCCCAACTCGATGCAGCGATGCGGATTTTAACAAATGGTGACGCATATCCTCCCGGCATCAGCCTCAACTCCATGGCCGCCATCTGTTTTCTTGCATCTTCAGTTGACCCCCTACGTAATTTGGGACAACGATTGCTGAGTACGTATTAATAGAAAAACTCTTAGGTTGTATCTGATTCTATCAAATTCAAAATGTGGCTTTGTTTGTTCTTCAGATGTAAGACTCGTGGCCATTGGTTCAAGTGAAGAATCATCGGGATGAGATGAGCATGGCAAAGATAATCATTCGAGTGTTACTTCCTTATATTAGTTATTTTGCTATGTGAGGTCGATCAGATTAAAATTATTACGGTTAGGATGTGAACCTTTTGCTTTTCGTCAGTGTTGTTCCTATCTGACGCATGTGTGCTGGATTCGAAAGGTAATATCTCTGCAGGTGAGCATCTCATTATTAGTCATAGTACATTGTAGTGGTGACCAAGGAACTAAACAACATGTGATACTTTGCTCTATAATAATCTCTTCAAGCAAATTCCTCTTGTTCTTGCTGTGTTTTTTTACTGCAGTCATTTTGGATTTATGTGTGTTTCTGCTGCTAATATATCTTACTTGGATGCTAAACATTATGTGAGTAACATGTACTTAGAACTATTGAAGATGGTTATAGATACAAGCCACTGCCTCAGCTGTGCATGCAAGTTGTTATATCTTTTCACATTCATGGATAAAGAGGTAGCCCTACCGTTGTTTTTTAGAAAAAAAAGATCCAGGCCAAAAAATGTGGTTCACTGCATGTTCTTATTTAAGATATTTGATTCTGCCAAAATGTAGTTTTGTGACTTGAAATCAATAGAGATCAGTATATACAGACCATTTGATTTATGAACGCCATAGATAATTATTTCTTCATTTTGCACTCCACATGCTTATATGTTTTTCATCAGGGTTTCTGAAACCTGTACCAAGTCCCTGCACTTGTTATTGTTCCTGATGACTAATCATCTACGCGATATAACAAACGCTGAAACTGGTGGTGCGTATTATTATTCTTCTTGTCTCTTTGTTTTCTCATCAATCGTACTGGCCTTACAAATTTTGGATCCAAGCTATTTTCAAATGAGTGCTTTCATCTTACATTTTGCCATCGTTATTGAGCATCGCTGTTCTCTTTGTGCTTGTTTAAGAGTCTCATTCAGAATCTCGGGTCAAGCCCAAAACCCTGTTTCTCTTGTAATCAGTCATAGTGGGCAATATATTTCATAATTTTGATCATACATATTTCATCTATGAAACACTATTGTTTTGGTTTGTCCTCACCAGGAGAGCAGGAGGATGAAACACTTGACAGGAAACGCGCACAGAGTATATAAAGACTAATCAGTATGTGAGTTAAATCTGCAGATTGCGTGGCAAGATGTGAGTATGCAAGGTAAACTGCAACATGGAAGATCTGAGCCAACAGTCCTATGATGGAAAGTTTCAAGCTCCAACGTCCTGTTAGCACAAACTCTATGTTGCAAAACTGATTTCTACTGAATTATGGTAGGTCCATGGAGGTATGGATGCATAGTGTTTTCATAAAGTGTTGATACATCGTTGTGTTTTTTTTCCTTGGGGAGATTATGTATGAATGGTTTTTTTTTCCGAACCACGAGCCTCCAAATTGTCTGGTGTATCCTTTTCGTTTCGTGGCAGTCACTACTTATTAATAGAGGATCAGATTAGTATGCAAAAATGGTATTCCAGATCATGTGTCATTCTAGAAGCAATGCAGTTTTTTTCATTCTTAATTTTGAAATTTGTCTGTCTTGCTACCAACAAAAAAAGGAGGGGTGAATATTCCACGAGAAAATGATACACCTTGAGTTTTTTGTAGGATGTCTATGATGATAGGGTAGTAATGTGCTAAAACCTTTGCAGGATGTTTTAATCTTGCAGTTTTGTGTTATTAAAAGAGAGGAAGTAGGTTGGGGTTCACGGTTTTGTTTGATCAAACCATGTTTTTCTTGATTTAACGAAACCGTTCTTACTTATTTTCATGTTTTTATTCTGTGTTTTTAACTAGATTATGTTTCTCGAAATTAGGAAGAAAATATTTTAACATGGAGAGATACATTCATCCAAGAACTACATCATGGTGTGACCATGGAAAAATTCTTGGTGCAGAGGAATCCATTTGAATTGTATCAACAGCTGATTCCGTAGACTTACTTTCTCAGCCTTAGCCTTACAATCTTTTGTGTTGTTTCACTTCCTAGGAGTTTGATGGAACCTTGGAGTGATAATTAAAGGGATGAAAAGACATTTATGTGAAAATGTTAGATTGATCCTAACTAACTTTCTTGGATTCTGTTGCTATTTTTTCTTTTCTTTAGTTGAAATGGGCCGGGATATCATTAGGAGTGAGATCGTGGATTCTTTTTCCGGCTCGTGAGGGTGAGTCTTTAATTTCTCCCAGCAGTTGTCCATCTTGATGACGGCAGCATGTTTCTTCCTGCTGGACAGCTGTCGTACTCCTGGCAAGGTATGATTTTCTTTTTTCCACTAGAATCTTTAAATTTCTGCATTGATTGATGGCCAACAGATCCAAATTTGATTACATTTGACTGGTTAAAGCACCTGCTTTTGCATTAGAATAACATTTTTGGGCTTGAAAAGCCTTGAAAGCAACCATGTAGATTTCTATTAAATGATTGTTCTCTACTGTTGCCTTTGTTTCTAAAGTGGAAAGCAACGTGCTAATGAATGCCTCATCCTTGTTTTGTGTATGATATTTTATCCCACATCCATCTACACCCGTATTGATTATGCCTTGTGTTGTTATTTCCGTGAATAACACCAGGTGAAAAGTGTGTTACCTCTCTATATGCAGTGTCTTCGTTTTGTCTTATTTCATTGTATAATTCTATATCTCAAGGATGTGTAACTGAGGATGCAGTGTGATACTTATGATTTGCTACTTTTTTTATGTTTGTAAATTGTAATGCTAATTAGAATCAGATCTTCATGGCTTTAAATTCTCAACGAAACTGTGATTGCATTCCTTGTAGATGGTTTGATCAACTTGCGATCCAATGGGTAGATCAGTGAATGATGCCAAAGAATTTTCTGTGTTTGCATTTCTCTGCGGGGGCTTAAGGCTATTCATGTGGTTTGTTTCGTTAATATGACATAGCTATTTTGCTGGGTGGATCTTTGAGCCCAATAAATTATGTATTCTTTGTCCAGCTGGCCTGGTGAATGTTCTTTTTTTGGGGAATGGTCCAGTCATTGTTGAGGTGCTCATCTTGATGGTATGTTAACAACAATCAAACATTTATATTCGAGTCCCCCAAGAATTCCCACTTATGTCAGCTAATTTATGCCTACTTGTGTGTCTGGCATGTAGCTCAGTAATGGCTCATTGTACTTTCTAATCAATCACAACCGTGACAAAGGTTTATTTGGATATTTAGGGCAGTTTCGCTCATGTACCCATTTATGTAATATTTCAACAAATTTATGTGGTTTAGCTTGGGCTTGGAGTATTGAAAGGTGGAATGTGGACTTGACTGGTTGAGCGGAATTGGGCACCGTAGTTGTGGGAGGGCAACCTGGACAGTAGGTAGCTTCAACTTTAAAATGACCGGAATTGGGCAACTTTGCAGGTACTCGATCTTTGAAGGAATGGAGTTCTGTTTAAGGATATCAAATCTAAACTAATAAAGCATGAGTTACCTGGGTTTTGTTGGCTCATCTAAATCTTATGTACCCAACCTCTAATCCACCCTTACTTACCATCTTAATCACCACCTCCACCCAAAAATTTAAAGCAAGGTAGGGCCCTTCCGGATGTTCTTGATATGAAAGTCCTTCCCATGTTCTCTATTTTTATTCTTCATGTCCTTTCCAATGTTAGGCTCGACTGAATTAATTCTTTTTCCTTCAAATGAAAGTACAGCTCCCCGTTTGAAGAATCTGCTTGACGCATTGGCTGTCCTTGAGAAGAAAATCTGTTCTTTACCTGCAGGTTACTACTTCACTAAGAGCATTTAGGATCTGAGCAAATTATTGTTGGTACTTACTACAGAATTGGTGCTAATTAGCTGCACGAATAAACTGCATCTTGATTGGACTTTCTTGAAGGCTTAGCCTCGCATTCTCATTGTCTGTACATTGATTCTAGACTGTTTCTTATTTGATGTGGTTCCAGGAGGTCGACATCAACACAAAGAACAACATGACATTGAGGGAATTTGACCATGGTTCTTGCTGAGGCCAAGTACGTGCAGATATCTCTCATTGATATGAAAGTCCTTCCCATGTTCTCTATTTTTATTCTTCATGTCCTTTCCAATGTTAGGCTCGACTGAATTAATTCTTTTTCCTTCAAATGAAAGTACAGCTCCCCGTTTGAAGAATCTGCTTGACGCATTGGCTGTCCTTGAGAAGAAAATCTGTTCTTTATCTGCAGGTTACTACTTCACTAAGAGCGGCCCCAGTTCTATATTAGCTAAGAAATTAAACAGATTGTTGCCCATCTCCACTTGTTTAACAGGTTATTTGTTTTTTGCTCCCTGCGGGGCACAGCGCCCACATTGGAACGATGGCGGCCCAGAATACTACCTTGCATGGTGAGCCTGCTAAGTTTGCTTCGAAGAATTAGAAGCGCACAAACAACTTGGCGTTGGACTGTAAGGTGTGCAAACCTGCAAACAGCAGAAGGATGTTTCTTTATATGTTCATTGTATACTGAAGCTTTCTTTTGTTTCTTTTATTTATCGAGTTCATCAGTGAAAGCTTTCGTAACTTGGCGGGGATGCCACTTTTTGAAAAGGACGAGAGCTGATATCATAGGTTGAGCTATGTTTGCAAACTTGGCATATATTCAGATGATATATTCTAGATTTTTTTTCAGGCCATGTTGGTGTCGAGAGGCATTTATGTGCCACTATAGTGGTCCCTATAGGGGAATCCTGCTATTCATCCTTCTGCTGAACTACAATGGATGGCTTATTGATGCTTCATTCCTGCTCCTTTGATGCCTTAATTTGAACACCTCTTCGGTGCCCCGCGCATCGCTTCTCACAGAACCATGGCCTGGCTGCAACACAAGTTGAGTGTTCCTTATTTTGCTACTTGTTTTTTGGGACGTGATTATAGATCAGAGCCCTTGAGTTTGATTATAGATCGCAGTGCAGACAACCTGCCATCATCTGGGACGTGAATATGACCTTATATGCTTATGGTTAATGTGCCTCTTGGTTTAACATGCTCTTAAGTTTCTTTTGTGTACATGGTTGATGATGCATTCATCCATTGCTCTGAAAAGTATCTTTCCTCTTGTTAGTATATATAAGCTCAATAGTCTAAACTAATAAAGTACGAGATCTTGTGTACCCTCCAAAATACCCACCTTCGATCTATTTGGGCCCACCAATACAAAACCGTTGATTGCCGATCCTCCCTAATCCTTCTCTCGCGCCCACAGCGTTACGTCACGCGGAGCGTAACGTCACGGTGGCTGTTACATCGTTTTTGCATTGAGGAGGGTTACAGCTTGTTACATCGTTTTTGCATTGAGGAGGGTTACAGCTTGTTACATCGGGATGGTTTTTTGTCACCGATCATTTTTTGTACCCATCTCTTACTCCCGCCTGCAATAATCGCGTTAATTGATTCGTTTCCTTTTTTTTACTCCGGTTTCCTTTCAATCCCTGGTGGCGATCAAAAACATGGTTCACCGCTGCTGCTGGTCAAGGAAGATCGTGGTTCACCGCCTCTCAATCCCTGGCGGCCGTCAGAACCTTGACGAACTTCGCGATCACGTGGTCAAGGATCTCCTCGCCGCCTTCTCACACCTCGACGAACTTCGCGATCACGCAGACGAGGATCGCCTCGCCGCTGATGAGAAGCGCAACGACGATCTGGGTGACGATCAGATGATCTGCACGCCGGTGATCGCCTCGCCTCGCCGCCTGCTCTAGCTGAACGAGGATTGGCAACTAAGCGACGATGACAATCTGCGTGACGATCTCCGGCGACTGTCCTCCCTGTATGCCCCTGAAGTCCTGATCTCTCCCCGTTTTTCCTTTTCTGCTAGCGCCCTGGTTTCACATGTCTATGGTTTCTTCTGCTCGCGAGCTCTGTATAATGTTTCTTTGACAAGATTTTCTTTATTCGATCGCGTTTGGTTTTTACTAGGGACCATGAACAACACCAACTCATCTTTCATCTAAGAATGAAGCGTACAGGAAGAGCCCCCTATGTGATCATCTTTATGCGATTTTGGAACTACTTTTATCTGACCATTGATTCCATATTTTCATTCGGTAGCCCCATATGCGGTTCATTTATGTGGAACAAGCAGCTCGTTATGGAAAAATGCTTGAGGAGGTAAGCACAACGGCGGCTTGTAGCTGGAAGGCCATGTCTTGGTTGTTGAACACCATGCATGGTTGCTTGAAATCTGAGACAAGATCACGTTGGACAGGAGAGATGTACATTATCAGGTGTGCCTCTCTTCTAGCTTCTATATAACTTTAGTAGTATTTTGTCATTTAAAATGAAAAAAATGTTCTGTAGGTAAATTCTTAAGAGGTCTAGGAACTTTAAATCTATGGAATGATGTGGGTTGTCCAAACTGGTTTTGGGCATACCATTTTAATGAGTTTCATGCTATATTTGATTGGCGACGGTCGCCACTATCTTTTTTCAAATTCCCAAATTGATCAGCTTAATTATTCGGCTCGTCGTGCTGTGTCATCATCTTTGTTTTCTTACTTGTGTTCCAATAGATATATACCAGAGGCCCGTGGTTGTTGATTCGGATGGGGAGTTTTTGAAGTTTGAGAGATAGTGAAGAAGAATCCAAGGAACGATCGAATTCAGTGATGGATGGGAACTGAAGCCTTCAATGAAAAATGCTGAACTCTATCAGTTGGAAGTCCGCTTTAAGAGTAAGAGGAGGTTGGTGTTTCGTGATTTATTAAAGCTACTCCCAGGTTCTTGAAGTTCTTCGGGTCAAAGTGTCTGCCCAAAGCTCGGTAGTAAAGGTGAAGTAGATCATACACACATCTGTAGTTAGGAGTCATTTACCTTCTTTCCTCAATGAGAATTTAAATTGATACTTCTAGCTTCTACTGGCTACTGTTGCAATAGCTTGCATGCTATCTAGAGATCAATTCAACTGTAGCGTTTTATACAGAACCACAGTAGTTTCATTTTTGCTTCCCTTTTTCTCGGTTCTTTATATTTGCAGTCACTCCCAAGAAATGACTAATATCATGGGTGAGAATTTTCATTTATAATACAGATGCTTTTTTGAAACATCTCCTGGATTTATGATTGCTAAAATCATAGGTGAGACTTCCCAAATTTCCATATTTTAGCATATCAAGATTAAATATGAAGCCCCAAAAATATTTATGCGAATGTATAACAGCAGTGGGTACCTGCAAGAGCCTACCCCTATGATTGGTTTTGCCTTGGTTCATGTCGCTTGAACCAGTAGTGACAGCTGGAGCTTAAAGCTTTGAAGCAGCTGGAGCTTAAAGCTTTGAAACATGCAAAGGAACAAGAAGCTCGTGATGGAAGAAAACTTCTGGAGGTAAGCACAACTGCTTGTAATTGGAATGCCATGTCTTGGTGGTTGAATGCCAAGAATGCCATGCATTGTTGCTTGACTTCTGAGACTGGAGCCACGTTGGACAGGAGAGATGTACATTACCATGTGTGCCTCTCTTCTTACTGATGTCATGTTTCCATAGCGTCTAGTAACTGTGATTTGTATGCTATGTTCATCAGTGCTCCTAAAGAAAACTATGAGCTGGTTACATCAGCCATAGGAGAGTCTGTTCTGTTTTACTGTTTTTAAATGGTGCACATAAATTATGCGATTGCACCACTGCTGCTTTTAAATGGCGGTCTGTGCTGTTTCACTGTTTTTTATGTGCCTAGCACTAGCAGAGAGGAGAGTCTTACTAGATTGGATTTATCTCACTGTTTCCTATGATTTTAAGTCGGGCATTACAGATGAGAGGGGGAAGTACCAGTACATGGTGGTCTTACAATATGGATCCATGGTGCTAATCATTTCTTCTGATCACGAAGTAGAGATGCTTAAATATTGTCGAGAAGTGTGCATCTTGGTTTCCAGAGATGTGAAAATATGGCCTGCCCTTAATTCCATCCAACAGAAAAGAATACCCTGAAGTAACATAATTCCTCAACTTTATCTGTTTTTAATGTTTCACCACTTTCCTTGCATGAGTGCCCTCATAGCTGTTGTTATGGTATTTACAAATTTTAATTTATTCGATTCATTGATAATTTGATGGGTTGGTAGCGGATTTCACGAATGTGGAATAGGAAAAACAAGTACTTTTACTATGGAGAGAAACAAGCTTTTCCAGCTGGTATGGAGGGCAAACTCTAACTTGGCAGATGTACTTTAAGTTTGAGCTATGAGGTAATCATAGCATTATTCTGTATGGTTCTGTGGTTAGCAACCAAAAATGCATGTTGCTATGAAACTCTTTTACTTACTGCAAGTTGGTAAGATTTGTTCTCATATAATCAATTCGAGTTGTGAGTTTACATGTCATCTAGCAATAATAATGTGGAGCTATTGATTTTCAGATGGAATGTATTAAGATGCTATCACAACAATCATCGAATTTATGCTATCAGGCACCCGCTTCATTTTGGTTGAGGACTCTCAAAGCTGCTGCATCTCTTCCCGCTTTTTAAAGATGGAAAAGGGAGGGGATGAATCGGGTGTGCAATTGTATATTTTGCTTTCATGTAGTGCATAAAAAAATAGATATCAAAGGAAAAGGTATACACACATGAGCAAGGCATATTGTTGTGATCTTCATGTTGTTTCGGTTGGTTGTTTCCATATGGGTTATGCTAAAAGGCTATAACCATGGACCATTTGAACTTTGAGTTGTGTGTATCTTAGAGTTGTTTTTGAGAAATAGTTTAGCTCAACAAAGTGAGATAACTGTTGTTATGTCATATTATGCCTACAAATTACAAGGAAAGCTACATCACAATTAATTGTCTGGTGTTGCTTTTATCAGATTGTACCACTGTGTGATATCTGTATTGACAATCTAATATTGTAGAATTTCAATTGTTTGGTAATTATCTCGAGGGGAATAAAGAATGAAGGCTCTGGACAGTTTCTTTTCCAGATCGATGTTGCCTTAGCATTGCACTTGCCATTCATGTTGAGTGTTGAATTATTCGCATTTTTCCTTAAAAACGGTTAATCAGTCTAATGGAGTTCCGGTGCCAAATCCTGTGTATTTGTTAAAATAAAATTTAAATTTTTTATTCAAAATGATGATGGTTGGTATTGTTCAAGTTGCTACAAGAAGCCGGTATCCTTTACAATTTACCAAATTAATTGTTCTATATTTTTTTAAACCACCCTAAAAAATGGCACTTCAAAATGGAAGCACTTTGAGACTTGATTTCTTCTCAAGACACTGTGTTGAGTTAGATACTGCTTGTCATGTTGTTTAGCTGCTCTGGTAAACCAGCCCCATCACTCTATGCATGGGCCCATCATTTTCTAAATGTGGTTAATTTTATCTATTACATCGATCCTCATTCTG
This sequence comes from Eragrostis tef, assembly GCA_000970635.1. Lineage (NCBI taxonomy): Eukaryota > Viridiplantae > Streptophyta > Magnoliopsida > Poales > Poaceae > Eragrostis > Eragrostis tef. Next base: position 234,995 of record LAPY01000248.1, read on the forward strand.
TTTTGTTGTAATTAATCTTTATCTTTTGTCTTCTCAATGGAAAAAGTCCAAATTTTTATTAAAAAAAACTCAAGGTCAACAATTGGCTGGTACTAGAGTACAAATTCTTCAAAATATCTGAGTTTTCTGTATGTTGCCAGCAAAATAGTTGAACAACAATGTCTAGGAAAGATAGTTTCCTATAAAAAAAATAGGGAATGCTATATATTTCTTACAAATGGATAATTGATAATTTAAAGTACATGGTGGAATAGCTAATATAATGAAATAACTTTTAGATAATATTATGTGATAGCAACATTGTTTTAAAAAAATGGTGGTTACAACAGCTCATGCATGCATGTGCTACACGGTTTATTGATTTACAAGGATAAGGAACTATAATGTATCTCTTTAGGTTTTTTCATGCATCTTGATAATTAATCATCCAGTGAATGAAAAATATTATAACTTGCACCTTACTGTTTTATCAACTATGCTATTATTTGTTGGGTTAATTAAGATGACTTTATTATCCACATATATCATGTTATCAACCTGTCCTGACTCCTGAATATCATTTTGAGCCTTTTAGATACTTGCGTGTCGCACGTACAATATTACTAGTTGTGTTAAATGGGCAAGCCATCAAAATAAATTTGAAAAAAGATAATCTTTGAATCACACAGCATAAATTGTGATAACGATTAGCTCTACAATTGAATTTGCAGAACTACCTCGACCACTAAGCAGTAAGTGTGGCACTCTCTATTGCCCACGTGCATGCATCTTTACTAAACTGCCAAAGCCCCCGATTAGTACTAGGGATATTCGTTAGTTTCTGAGCAACTGTCTCTATGCCATTGTTGTCTCCTTCTGCCATCATCTGCTTCAACGAAATGGTAGCGGGGGTATCTGTTGTGGCATTTGAAGTCTTGATCTTCGTCCACTCCCAAGAAGCGGTCATGCTCTTGATTGAGTTCGAGCTCGCAAACAACAAACTCACAAGGTCTATGTCCTCGTCTGCTCCCATGAAGCCACTTATTTTCACCGTTTCTAGGGATCCCAACGAAATCTTCTGGGGATCTATCCAGGTATCGAGTCTACTGCACAAGCAATCCCACCGCCAAGAAGAGTCCTGCAGATCAGATAAAGGAAATATAAGTCAGTGCATAATGGACGGAACTACACGTCTACTCAAGTTGCAATCTATTTGCGGGTTAATTGGGAATGTGATACTTACCCAGCTGTTACTACTTGTATCGATGTTAATGCATAAAGATCTCAGGTGAGGGAACCTCAGAAGCAGCGATGACATGCTTGCAACAAGGTGACCCTCTGGAAACTTATTCGCTGTCACAATCACTTCCATCGTCCTCACGTTGGCAAACGTAGCAAGTGGTGCGTCTTGGTATTGTGTCAAATAATCAACGAGTTCACCATCGGTGACATTGCTAGCTTCCCAATGTTTAAGCGACAGCTTGATGTGTTTAGCGCCAGGGCAGTTCTCCAGAAGCCACATACCGCCGCCGCTGTCAGAACCAACGTGTTGCCCGTGCATGTAGACATCAATGGGCCCGAGGCATCGAACGTTTGTTAGGTATCGTATATCAAGCGTGACATCTCGTAGACATCGCACTGCAACGTCCTCCAGCTTCTTTGAGCAGACCGTAACCACGCTCCCTTCAGTGGAGCAGATGATCTTTAGGACACGTAAGTTGGGAGCCGCCACGTCCAGAGTTTCCAGATCGTCCACGAAGTAAAGAATGAGCTCTTGGAGGGCCTCGGTGCGGAGCACCAGCTGCCGCAACCCGTCGCAGCAGCAGATTTCCAGTTTGCGCAGCCGAGGGCAGCATGTGGACACGAAGTCGCCGAGGGTCCGCACGCCCCCGTGCTCCTCCTCCTCTTCATCGAACGTTGTCGAGGAGATCGTGAGCTCTGTCAATGCTTCGTATTTCGCCGTCGCAATTTGACACAACTCATCCTCCCATGCCCGGGCATCTTGACGGCTGGCTCATCGTTCGGTCGAATTGTGGCGACAAAAGGAACCCAAATATCCAAGGATTTGACGACGCATTGCATGGCATAGCTGAGCCACTGGTTGACCCGTTCCTGTTTGATAAATGCAGCTCGGTATCCGTACGCGTGCGTGATGTGCAGAGATCCTAACTCGGCGTCGCCGCGTTGGGCGAACACCCAGTCCACGAAATCAGCGAAGCGGCCTGGTCGAATCCCCTTTCTGTCCACGAGGAGGAGGCGATCGGCTTGCATCCACGCGCGTCGCCATCGCTTGGAGAGCACGGCTGTGTGAGACACGGCGGCGGCGTCACCCACGGCGGCCAGGATGCGGTGCAGCAAAGCGTCGGGAAGGGCGCTGATCCGATCGAGATCGCCTGCCGAGTCCATGGCCCCGGTCGTGTACTAGTACGTTTGCTGTTGCGTGCAAGTACCGCAGCGCGTTTAAATCAACGAGAGCGATCCAATTAGCACTAACACAGCTGTCAGCATCGGAACTGGACTCGATCATACAACTGTGACGACCTCAACTTCGTTTCCTGGCACAAGTCCAATATAAGCCAATTACAGATAGGTCCGCAGCAAGAGCACATATAAGGTGGTTGATGCAACAACTTTGTGTAATATGTCTACATATATCCTTCCCAGTGATGGAGCTTGCAACCAAAATTTGAGGGAACCAGCAGCAAAATACAGATGAATTAGCAAGGAATATTGCTGATTAAACTGGGAATTGAATCAGATACCACTGTTTAGTGTAGGAATTGATCAAATGCTGGGGGCCAAGGCCCGTCTTAAGCAAGCTCCGTTTCTGCTCCTTCCCTCCTTACTGCTGCTGCCCGGTGCCCGCCACAATTCCTCCTGCCCCCCTCCTTCCTCTAGGTCCCACCGTTTGGCAAGCGCGTGTGCCACTGTGCCCCGGACCCAGGATTTTACCAAGGCTATGCTGCGACAAAATTTTCATACACAATTCGGTATGATCCATATATAATATGGTAAAAACATTAAATTGTTGAGGAATTCGGTAATTAAATAAGAAAAAAATAACATATCAAGTTTTAAATCTAACAATTAAGTTCAAGAACTGTATAAATTACAATATAAATAGTTCAAACATACAATTGATAAAACATACACAATGATCATTATACTACTACTTGTACAAACTACCGGTTTCCAGAGGACAATAATTCTCAATTAAAATGCAATAGCTTGGAAGGATTGAAGGCTTCGTCGTGCTGATTCTTAACGGACTAGTGATTACTACTGAAAACTCCGATATTGATTAGAGACACACACACAAGAATTGAAATAATATTGCATCGAATGCTGTAACGGCTGCCTTGTTTGCTACATAATACAGGCCTTAGCGATTAGTTAGTGAAAATAATATTAATTAATGGACTTGGCCATTCTTAGTCTATGCCATGGCATAGACGGCATAGACTGTAGGTCCGCCCCTGCTCCGGTCCACCACTGACCACGCCGTGCAATGCCACCACGCCCCGCCCTAGTGGACCTCAGCTCACCAGGCTTCTGCAACATCCGGGGTGTTGAACCATAAGTGAATTGTCCACCTCTTCCCATCAGCTTAGCCTTTTGGGTAAACTAGTTGGTACATGCAACTTAACATGGTATTAGAGCCAGAGCTCTTGAGTTCAAGTCCTGATGACCGTATATTCCGCTGCGCCGCTCCTATTTCTACGTTTGCGGCCACGAGATCAGCTGCACGTGAGGGGGAGTGTTGATCCATAAGTGAATTGTCCACCTCTTCCCATTAGCTTAGACTGGTTGGTGCGTGCAACTTAACACGGAGGATTACTCACTCATGGTTCCATTGATGGGCAACAATTACCAATGGTGAAAATCTGTGAACCTGCATCCCCATGATACCTACACTTTTCCTTTCCATGTCGGTAGGAGTAGCAGATGATGTTGTAATAGGCTAGTTCTATCCGGTCATAACCATTGCTGTCCACCTTTTCTTTCCCAGCATGTTCTGCTATCTCAACTCTAGAGTTTCTGTCCCTATGCTGCTCGATTTACGTTAAGTGATTAATGGAAAACTGGCAAGTCCCGTATCGGAAAAAGAACCTTTTGGCACAATATTTTTACTGTCGATTTTTGATCCTATTGATCGGATTTTGATCCTCGTGAGAGCGAATTTTCTATAATTTAACAGCATTGTGCTTTCGGGGGTAGGTAACATGGCCGTCTACAGCGAGGCGCCGGTGGTGACTTCGTCAATTTCGAGAATTTGTTGGCTCGGTCTTTGAAGATGCTCATAGAGGGATAGGAATTGCGTACGTGCATTCATAGGGGTTTGTGTGTGCGTGCGTTGTGGGTGTCTGAGTTGTACTGTATAATCACAAAAAAGAAAAAGAACATGTCAAGACACACACACACACAAAGGACACATTCTCAAAGCAGCAGGCCCAAAATAAAGACGACAAAACAGAGCAGAAAGCCCACAGGCATTGTGAGGGCATAAAAGAGAAAACGGTTTTTTTTTTAAAAAAAGAAATATATTTCAACATTCTAACTTCTGCATCGATTGATGCATGTGGCTGTATATTATTACATCATCCAAAGCACCTCCCAAACAGAGGGGAAAAAACAATAAGAATGACACCAACAAACTGCACCGGCGCAACAGAATACTTGTACATGAACATCAAAATGAGGCTAAAAAAGGAGATGTGGCGAATAGGGCAATCAAGGCAGAAGAATTGAGATAGGCTAATAACAACCAGAACATCGAATGTGACAAGCAAAGAAAATCAAAAAACCAGGTCGCCTCTGCTTCTGAGCTGAATTCCAATATCAACACGATCAGAAACAGATGCCAGTTGCATGTGTAGGTTCTTCAGCGAACAAAAACTTCAGATTTTGTTCCTGAGTAGATTTCTAGTATACACATAATCAAACACAAGAAACCAATTATATTAATCAATTATACAAAGTACAAACACTTCAGATTCTGATTAAATCCACATTGAGTATGAATCAATCTTAGAGGTTCGCGCAAATACTTCCACAAATGCTTAAAAGCCAAATAAATGTGCCAAATATGCAGGGTCACTACTCAACCTTAAAATGCCGTCCCTCGCCGACCGGGTCCACGTCCGCGCGGTCTGCGGCTCCTGGCACGCTGGCGCACAGCCCCAGCAGCAGTCGCCACTGCGGCCTCGTCGACCTCCAGGGCACTCCCGTTCGCTGCCCACCCATCCTTTGCGATGGCTTCTTCGGATACGTCGCCTTCGGCAACCTGGCCTTCCCCGTTGACCACGACAGCAAATGCTCTCTGATGAACCCCATCTCCGGTCTGAGGCTCCCTCTCCCCAAGCTGGCCCCTGCCGTGCTCGGACCGATCGATGGATCTCAAGTCTTTGATGGATCTAACACCCAAAAGGGATACATTAAGGCCATCAGCTCCGGGCCGCTTGATTTGACAAAGGATCCTCACGTCTCCGTCCTAGTTTTGGAGGGACAGAATATTGCTATCTTGGCTTGTAAACAAAACTAGGAAGGCTGCCCGCACATTTGCGCGGCTAGACTCAGAAAGTTCTATTTCAAAATTTTTATTTCTTATTTGACTTAAGGGCTTTCTATCTGACTCTATATCACCACAAAGCCTACATAGCAAGATGTTTTAGCCCTTAATTTACCTTCAAGTGGTTTTACAATTGACGAAGTTTTTGAATCATTTGCTAAATTGTCTTGTGTTGCCACTTTACTCTTTAATTGGTTATCAATCTACACATTTGCGCGACTAACTTTGGTTTATTGTGAAATTGATTGTGATAGTATCCTTAAAATTTCATATTAGGTACTGTATGAATCAAATGAAAGAAACCATATAGCATTAAAAGCTTCAGCGATCACAAAGTGTGAATACTTTCTTTTTCTTTTAATTAAGTTGGAAATTGTGGGGATTCATATTTTTCATTTATTTGTTGTAGCCTTGTAGGTTTTTTCTTATGCATGCTTTAAAATACAATATAATTATAATGTTTTCCCTCCAATTTTATCGATCCAGGAATTCTGCAACATTGTTTTTGGGCACCTTGGTTTTATAAAATGATAAGGTGACAATGTAGAAAGTTAGTAGGTTGGTGTTCACAGTTTATTAATCAACAAAAATAATTCTAATATTTTAGATTATTCAACCTCCACGGAAATAAGATGCAACGACAACATATATAGGACTAATTTTCACTGAATCTCTACAAACACAAACGTACTTGTACTTCTTTTTTCTTCCAGATTTTCAAACCTCCATAGCGAGGCACAATAGTTTTATAAGTATATATATAAAGTATATTAAAAATTAGTAGGTTAGCGTACATAACTTTTTCATCAACAAAAAAACAATTCAAACATTTTACATTATTCAACCTCCATGGACTATGGTGACTAATTTTCACTAAAGATCGACAAACTCAACGTGCTTCTACTATATTTTTCCAGATTTTCTAGCCTAGTTAGGCACATTAATTTTATAATATATGTATCCAAAGTATATTATAATAAAGAGTAAATGGCATGCCAGGTACAACAACTTGCACGGTGGGTGCAAGTACGTCATACTTCTTGCAAAATGCTCAAAGGTGTCATGTATTTTGTTTAAGTTGTGCATTTGACATCAAAAGTTGACTACACGGCTGATACGCGATGACATGGCGTCCATGTCAGCTCCAACGTGGATGATTCTTTGCAAAAGCACCCTCGCTCTTAATTAACCCTGTTTCAATATTTAACTCCCACGATCTTTTTTTTAGAATATTTAACTCCCACGATCTGCTCCCTTTCAACTGAGTTGGATCGAGTTACGGTTGCCACATTAAGACAAAGTTTGGAGGACATATATTGACTGCTGTTGGCGTGGACCCTAATGACTGTATTTATCCTATAGCCATGGCAGTAGTTGAAGTGGAAAGTAAAGTTAGTTGGAAATGGTTCCTGAGTACTCTTAAGCAAGACCTTAGTATTGACAACACATCTGCATGGACTGTGATGACTGATAGGCAAAAGGTAGCTACAATTCTCTTTATTTTTTTACAACCCTAATTATATACTATCTTCTGGTAATGCCTAAATGAGTGACAATTCATATGAATGAAGGGTCTTGTGCCGGCTATCAGAGATGAATTCCCTGACTCGGAACATAGGTTCTGTGTTAGACACCTTTATCAAAATTTTCAAGTCTTGTTCAAGGGGGAGACATTGAAGAACCAGGTGTGGGCTATAGCACGGTCAAGCACTGTGCCTGAGTGGAATGCTAACATGGAGAAAATGAAATCACTCAACCCTGATGCTTATGAGTATCTAGAAGAGATCCCTCCTAATCAGTGGAGCAAAGCCTTTTTTTAGTGAGTTCCCGAAGTGTGATATTTTATTAAACAACAACTCTGAGGTCTTTAACAAGTAAGCATTCTTTAAATTTCCTTTGTAGCCAACTTTGAGGGCCTTTTCCCCGTTTCATTGCAATGTGTATTTAATTGTGACCGGGTTATATTTTAAATTCTAGGTATATTCTTGACGCTAGAAGTTTGCCCATTTTATCAATGCTACAAAGGATAAAGGATCAGATGATGCATAGGATATATACAAAGCAAAAGGAGAGCGAGGAATGGCCTGGAGACATATGTCCAAAGATAAAGAAAAAGCTTGAGAAAAACTCGGAAGCGGCCAATACTTGCTATGCTTTACCTGCTGGAATGGGAGTGTTCCAAGTGACAGACAAAAACTTACAGTACATTGTTGACATAAGGACAATGCGTTGTGACTGCAAGAGATGGCAACTAACAGGAATTCCATGCAACCATGCCATCTCATGCCTGAGGCATGAAAGGATCAAGCCAGAAGAAAAAGTTTCATTCTGCTACACCATCCAAGCATACAAGCAAGCTTATGGATCGAACATCATGCCTGTGAGAGACAAAGTTCACTGGGAGAAGATGAATGGGGTCGAAGTAAAACCTCCTTTGTATGAAAAGAAGGTGGGCAGGCCGAAAAAGACTAGGAGGAAGCAGCCACAAGAACTAGAGGATGGAACAAAGATTTCAAAGCATGGAGTGCAAATCCATTGCAGCTATTGTCAAGGTGAAGACCACAACAAGAAGGGATGCAAGAAGAGGAAAGCAGACCAGAATTGTGAGAAACAACCAGTAAGGAGGGCTAGGCTGTCTCCTTATGAAGAAGAACAGGTGAGCTAGAATAATATTGTAGTGTATTCATATATAATGTTTTTTGTACTATGATCATTTTTTTATTTTTTTTGTCATCCAAATTAAACTATAGGAATTGCATCCGCCAATAAACCTTACACTGGGATATAGCCAACAAAGCACCTCTGTTGTTACTCAGGTACAGTGGAGTAGAGTATCATTGTTGCATAAATAATATTCTTTTTGCGTATAACGATCTATTCTTAATTGGTGTTTCCTTCATATTTTAGGATATGCAGCTCCCTCACAATGGCCAACAAATCACTTCTGTCATGCAGACATTTATGAGTGAAGTACGTACATATAAATCAATATTGCCAAAAAGATTACTCCGGGGTCTATATTTCTTAGTCTTCTAACCATCATATTTTTTTTCAGGCCGCCTCAAGCAGTCAAGGTCTAGCTGGACCGTCACAACCAGAGTTGCCAGAATGTGCTTTCATAGCCACGCTCAGGAGAGATGGTGTGCAACCTCCTTTGACTACAGCAACAAGGGAGGGAAGAGCAACAATAAGAAAGAGGAAGGCAGCACCTAAAAAGAAAACTGTTGTTAAGAAATAATAGCTTTTAGTTCAGCAATAGAACTGCAGAAGATAGACTTGCTTTTTCGTAAGCACCAAGCCTCAAGTAACGGATGGATTTTATTTGTGCAAGCAAGACGTACATTTACACATACATGTGATTTCTTCTTCTTTTTTTTTCCTCATGTCGCAATACGCTTCTGAATCTGATGTCATAGTACAATTAATTGCATTGATTTTACTTGAGGAAAAAGAGGATGGGGAAAGCCAATCACAAAAATTCATCTTTTTGATCCTCCTCACGAAACTCTTATCAACCACCGCGCCAGTAGCTCTTCAGCTAGCAGCCACAGACGAGTACTATTCAATTAACGAGATGCCCCTGCTCTTTAAACACGATTCTTAATTAAGAGCGAGGGTGCTTTTGCAAAGAATCATCCACGTTGGAGCTGACATGGACGCCATGTCATCGCGTATCAGCCGTGTAGTCAACTTTTGATGTCAAATGCACAACTTAAACAAAATACATGACTCGTTTGAGCATTTTGCAAGAAGTGTGACGTATTTGCACCCACCGTGCAAGTTGTTGTACCTAGCATGCCATTTACTCTATAATAAAACTGTAACGCAAGAGAGAGATCACCCCCAGTGCACCATTAGAGAAAAGGTAAGGATGATGCAATTGTTTTCACTTGTACTTACAGAAGTTCCTGCATTTTTATTTTACTTGGTTGTTCCCAAAAATATTCTTCATCTTCCTCTCTTTATCAACTAATTAATACAGATGTGCTTCTGTGGCATCCTGCATATTATTTACCAAAGCTGTACTACAAAATAATTTCAAAAGCAAAGATTGTTTACTCAAAAGTTAACTTGCCGCTTCAGAGCATAACAAATATGCATGCACTTAACTCGATTTCCCAGATCGCCTTTCCCTTGTCGACGTCCATGGTGGACTTGCGTCTCTGCTCCTCACCGTTGTTGCCCTCTCTGCAATGGACACGCCGTGGACGTTCACGGGCGCAGCCATTTCTTGTACCTTGAGGACTGGGTGGTGGAAGAACTGCCGTACATGGACCTGCGTGCTTTGAACGCGCCGCATCGGGACTGGACAGGCTGCACGCTCCCGACAATCGTCTGCTCGCTCTACACGCGCCGCATCCTCAGCGCCAGGGTCCAGTCTAGATGGGACAAACTGCGCGCTGCTTCGTTGGCCGCAGGTTTGGACAATTGAGATCGATTTTGGATTTCTCTCATAGGCGGCTGGTTCGCTCATAATTGTGTTATCTTCGATACCATATTCAGAAAGAGAGGAAGATATGTGAGGGTATAGATACGTGAGGATGAGAGGTGAAATTATATTAGGTGATTTTGGGTTATTATTTTTGTAATGGCAACAGTGGAGGGTATTTTGGTCCATTGTTTTTATAGTAGCAATGGTGGGTAATTTTCTCTTCTTATTTTTTCAGATTAACGTGGGAATTTCTAGCATTTTAGAGCGAACGTGGATGCTTCAATTCCTATCAGCATCGGCATGCCCAAGGGGTTTCCTATCGTTTGATGACATTGCCTTTTTGCATGGAAAGATGTATGCCCTTACCCCCGTGTGAAGGGCTTTATGTCATCAAGCTTGATGTTGGCCGCCTCAGTGAGCTGAAATCACCATCATGCTTTCACCAATGCATCCCAGAAGACCCCATGCAGCAGGTAATGTACTGCAGCGATTTGCAGCAGTATGAATCTTGCCCTGATTACTTGGTTATACGATACCTGGCTGCATCCAATGGAAGGCTGCTGATGATTCGGCGGTGGATGAGCCTTCCACACAAAAGTCGGCTTGGTGACTGTGACAGAACATTATGGTTTGAGGTCTTCGTGGCTGACAGTGGATGAAGGTGGATAGCTTGGATGGACATGCACTCTTCCTTAGTTCAGAATGCTCCAAGTCAATCTTTGCTATCCATTGTGCAGGTGGAATTGAAGAGAATTGTATCTACTTCATGCATAGGGTTTTCGACAACCCATCTAAAGAGTATTCGGGTCCGTGTGTGGATCTTCTTGGTGATTCTGGTGTGTACAGCATGAAAAATGGGGGAATTAAGCCATTGGTGCCCAATGCTGTGATGATAGAGTTGCAGCGCAAACACCAGTTTCTGACTCGGTTCTTCCCAGCTGATGCATAACTTCTTTATCATCGTATAAAAGCTTAAGGTTGTTTGGTGATGGAAGATAAGTATACTACCTGAGGTCGTAATTTCTTTTAGTACTTTTTCAGTTCAATTGATAAGTACAAACCAAGCCATGCATGTAAACTATTTGGCCCCCTTTGATGCTTATTTCATCTTCTTAGCTGCTATGCAATTGTTTGCTTTTAATGTCGAACATTTGGTCATGACGAATTGGTTCTGAAATCTGAACAAACAACTGTGTTTTAATTACGAGCTTTGGATCTAGTCCGAAGGGAACTTTGGAATGTATCGCAGGCAAATCTGAAAAATCTGAGATTTTAATTATGATGAAGTCCAAGGTATTGGATTCAAAACCATTGAGGTTATCCCCGTGCAACATGTGACTAACCACCTGCTGAAGGATCCTAGGCGTTTTGTGCATCGCTCTTAACTCAATTAGTTAGCTGGTTTTTTTTAGAAAGTGTGCTCACGATCATGCGGGAACTGGTTGTAGTGGTGTCCGAGTCCCGGGACATGAACACAGCTTGCGGACTCATGCCGAGCGTCGTGTGTCGTGGGAAATTTTCCCACGTTGTATCCTTTCCACCTAAGCAAAGTATATTTTTCGGAAAAACGGTTCAGTCGTCTGCGTAAATTGCTTGTATTTCCAAGTGTTTGGCGTGTGCCTACAGGTTTGCTTTGGATCCGGCCAACACTCTCGGAACACCACCACCACCACAATTCACTACCAACAGTGATTTTTAAGTATGGTATAGAAAATGGCTGCTAGTATATGTAATAGTAGTTTGGGCCAGATGATCATGTCAGACTGCACACCAATGTTGGAATCAAATGGGCAAGTCATCGAAATAAATTTAAAAATAATCTTGGATTCAGATATCGTAATTTGAGGTGACGATTAGCTTTATATACTGTAGATACCAATTCTATGTTGAATTGGCAGAACTGGCTTCACAACTAACAGGTTGTAGCGTTACCGCTTTTCACAGGATCGAGTCGGTACGTGCTGATGAACAGACACAACAGTACAACACATAAAGAGCACAAATTTTGCTTATTTAAGTTATTACAACAAGTTTTGAATGGATTAAAACACGTGAGTACACGGAAGTCTGAACAT
>LAPY01000249.1:159683-173942 GCA_000970635.1 Eragrostis tef
GCTCAAGGCGGATCCGGCCACCTTCACCGCCGACCCTGAGGATGCCGAGGACTTCGCGGCGTGGTGCAAGGGGTTTAGTTTCGATGAGAGGAAGGAGGAGGTCGAGGCCCTGTGCTACGAGAGCGACGCACTGGAAGCCATGGTGGAAAGGTTTGTGCCGGACGCTGTGGAGAGCGAGGTGTTCTGGGCGAGGTACTTTTACCGTGTGCATAAGCTGAAGCAGCAGGAGGACGCGAGGGTGAAGCTGGTGAAGCGAGTGATCGCGCAGGAGGAAGACGAGGATTTGAGCTGGGATGTCGACGATGAGGATGAGGAAGAGGAAGAGCAGCAGAAAGAGGAGCTACCAGCTAGTCAAGAGCCAGAAAAAGAAATCAAACATGAGGATGAGAAAGAGGCTGTGGAAGAACCCAAAGTCGAGACAGTGGAAGAAGCGGCTGTCGTGGAGAAGGAACATAAGAATGCTTATGAGTCACAACCAGTGGTTTCTGGTAGCTCATTGGTGGTAGTTTACGAGGAGGAGAAGGTTGTTTTGGAGAAGGAAAAGAAGGATGCTGACGAGCCACCACCGGTGGTTCTTGGTAGCTCTTTGGTGATAGTGGATGAGGAAGAGAAGGAAGAGCCTTCCAAGTCGAATGTTGAAGAGTCAGGTGACAAGAAAGAAGGAGCAAAACATGAGACAAGTGATTCAAGCAAGGATAGTGATTACTCTATAGTGTCTAGACAGCGAACATCAACAGAGGATGAGGATCTTGAATGGGATGAGATTGAGGATATTGGAGAGCATGAAGAAAAGAAGGGCAGCACCCATGGCTCAACACCTGCTGAGAAGGAGGAGTTGCGGAAGAGGCTGAGTGTTGCTGAAGATGACGAGGATTTGAGCTGGGACATTGAAGATGATTGATGATCAGGCCTGAATATTCATGCTGGTATGAAAGTGTCAGTTGTATTTCTACATTTCTCACCTCTCATTACTTGCGCAAGATACTGTAACTTGACCAATAAAGGTTGGTTATCTGCTTGTTTATGCCATGGATATGTGTGTAAACTGTAAACTCTGTAGTGCTATGATATCAAGTGGCAATTGGCTTAATCTGTTCTGCTGTCTTTGTGTTCTAGCAAATGTGTTATTTTTATTTGACTTGTGTGGTGCACTGCTGCATCGATTTTGGGACGAATCACTTGAACTGTTTGTTTCCTTTTTTTTTTTTCTGCCAGAACCAGTGCCTCAGGACATGCTATGGCTATTTGTTTCCTTGTTCATATTCCTTGGTATGAATAATGTGATAATCATAATTATTGGTGAATGGTGGCAACCTCTCACTAAGTTTGGTTGTTCCTTATCCAATAGCTGATGTGATGTTCATATTTCATTGGTGACCACCTCTCACTTAGGTTGGTTGCCCATGATCCAGTAGGTGCAGTTACTGAATTTAAGGTTCTATACATCACACATGGTGCAAAAACGTCACACTGATATCTTCATGCTGGCTGAATATTTAACCAGGACAATGGGGTAGTTTGAAATTCCGAATATGTAAAACCGTGCGATTACGTAGCTATGACAAGTTATGTAGAAGCTTCACATATGTTTGTGGTATAGTACTCAATGTCCCAATGCCATTTGGCATGTTCATGTCTATTATTTTCTGTTGTCAACACTGAGCTTTTTTCACTACACCAAATTGGGAGGTCAGAGCATTGCATCTTCACAAAAATTCGTTTTATTATTTCTTACACAATGTGTTAATGTACTGATGTCTGCTGGACATATTATCGCCATAGTCCTCAAAAGTAGTGAAAAGGCATTTTTTTCTGTTGAGAGCACGAATTCGTCTGTGTACCCGGCCGAGGAATGCAATCTGAATTTCTGAACATAGCCATTGACTGATCAAACATTCCTTTCGCTGATCCTGTTGGCCTGTGTTATCTTCTGCCGTGTTCAGAAAAGCGTTAGAACATTTCTAGTAGTAAATTTGGAACAGTCCAATACCAGTGGAAAGCATCTATTATGCATAAAATGCAAGCACATTACGTCATTTCGTGAAGTTTATCACCTGTTTTTAGAAGATTAAAATGTCGCGATCCGAGCTAGAAAGAACTAGCAAATGGGCAAAAGGAAGAACAGAAGAAGAAGAGGGATCCTAGCCCGGTCACTCTGGGCCTAGGCGTCGGCCTGGTAGGGCCCATAAATGGTGGGCTGACCATAGCCCACGCGTGATACACCACAAAAGGCGGCGGCCCCTGACTCGCTCCATTCCTCCCGTCATTCAGGTCAGCCGCAGCGCATCCAGCCTCCTGCAGATCCCCACCCTCTCCGCCGCCGGCCACCGCGTCGCGCTCCTCCGCCGCCAGGTATGTGTCCATCTCTCTCTCCTTCCCCTTCTCCCTAAACCTAGCTCATCATCCCATCCCGTCCCGTCGATCAGTGCCGGAATCTGGAGCGGGCGGAGGACGCGTAATTTCCTTGCTGTGATGGGATCGGGGGGAATGGAACGGGATAGTCCGCGTGGGTGTATAGGGATTTCGTGCGTGCGATCTCGCTAGATGAGCCCAATTTTTTCCTCACGCGGTCGGTGTGATGCCCTGCTCCGTAAGAGGTCGGTGCCGCGACGAGCTCGGTGCTCGCCGTTTGGCGTTGTTGGTGTGCATGATGTTGTGTGCGCCACCGGCTCTGACCTCCGCCTGATCTGAGGTCTACCTTAACTAGTTGCGCAACCGTGTTATTTTGGCGTGGTAGTTTCTTCATGGGTTGTTATATGTCGAGATTGATATAGTTTCCCCCTACGCAACGCATGAAACTTGTCGGTGCGAGTTGGTTGATACTCTATGAATAAATAGGATCTATGGATGGATAGTACATAGTTTGTTTGCAAATTGTTCCAAATCCTTTGCATTTGATAGGTTTGGGCTTGACAGATTTGGCTTAGAATGACACGAATTTAAGCATTTCGTGCTTGGGAACTTTCCTGGTTGCTAATGTGAATATTGTATGCTTCTGGTCATGATCACCCATGAAATGATGGCTAAGAAACTTCCTTCTGCTAAATTGATCCCAGAACATTGATCCCGGAATATGAAGTTTGTATTGCCTACTTTTGACATGTGTAATTACTTATATGCTATTTATTTCATGTAAAATAAGAATAATGAGATGAGATAATCATCACTGTACGTGGAAAATGTGTAGTGTAGGGTATGTAATTTTTTTTCCTGTACTAAAAGTTGCTTAGGAGCAATTGAACAGCCAATAAAGACTGTCTGCAAAACACGTATTGATTGTAAGCAATAGAAAGGAGCAGTTAAATCAAATTTGGATCTCCATGGCAAATTGTGTTGTTTGTGAAAAATCAATTATTACACCATACGTCGACGACTGCCTGTGAGAAGTGCTCGCTTCTTATCTGAATATTAGTGCAGAGAGTAGTAGCTCTTTGTTTAATGATGCTCCTAATTATCTGTCTAAAGGCGTTCGCACTTAATGCAGGATGACAGAAGCACCATTTTTGCCGCGTGAGAGGCTCTTCAAGCAGCAGAACTATTTCCAGAACTTGACTAAGCACACCTACCTGAAAGGTCGTTACGATGTGATCACCTCCGTTGCCATCCCCCTTGCACTTGCTGCCTCCAGCATGTTCATGATTGTAAGCTTCAACTTCCAGCCTAACATAATGTTGCCTTTTTTTATTTATTATTTTCTTTTGCTTATCTGTACCTTGTTTTGTAACAGGGTCGTGGAGTTTACAACATGTCTCACGGGATCGGGAAAAAGGAGTGAGCTTCCATTGGTTGCTCGTATCTCTGGTGGTGACATGGAAGTCATACCATCCAGGCTATGAAGTCTTTGATTGCAAAATAATATTGTCAAGGAACAACTTGAATATGTTTCCAGTTCATTCTCTGTTTGTATTTGTGGATATCTAGTGCGAGCAACCTTAACAACAACATTGTTGCTATTTCGGTTAATCATACTGTTATTTCACCCTTTTCGTTTCCTTTCAATTGGAGCTGCCTTCATATTTGTTCACTATATCCTGTTATCATAATCCTTTTGGTTATTCCAGCATGTTTTGTCTTAAGAGATTGACTAATTTCAGGTCATCCTAAGGATGGTCATTACTCTCTGAGTTTTAACTTTAATGGATGTGCCATCAGAAATGAACTGATAGTTACATGATAAATTAAAAACCGGATGATATATGTGTTGCGCGTCATTGCAAGAGCTGTTGGTTTCAAACCCTTGAGCTGTTGGTTTTGATGTTGAAGGATTGTGATACGTTGTGGAACAAACATATGGGCCTACTCAATAAGAGGGTTTGCTATGTGCGCGCCGCATACACACTATTTCAAGCTTACGTGTATCCATAAGAACTGGGGAGCAGAAACCGTTGTTGAACTCACTTGATTTCAAGCTGTATCTTGGTCGTTTCTTCTTCTTTTTTTTAACAGGTGCCAAACGCAGCTCCTGCGTTTTTGAGAAAAAAAAATGATTTCATGCTGTACACGCATTCTGATAGTAGCCTGGTGGGGTCAGTGCTCATTTTTTAGTACATTCGATTTGACTGTGCATGTATAATCTTTTCTGTTCCATGAATCAATCCTTACTATTTCTCGGGATAGCTGAAAATAGATGCTGGCACGCCGCACACATCTCAAACTCCACCAAATAGCCACCATAAAGATCAAAAGTTAGGGTACCAGTGCATAATCAGCTTTACATGACAGATGCTAACAGACCAATCACATCTGAAACTGCAAGTCGCAGGATAACCTTTTACAGATCTCTAGCCTAGTATTTGTTTTCAAGAACACCAACTAACTAACGGAAAATTGGATAGGCTGCCCACCTGAAACAAAAGGAAATGCAACAGGAGTTAGCTTAAAATGACAGGGAAAGAGACTGGCTTATTCAGTTCCATCTTGCAGTTAAAGCCACTTCTCATCAAGCATATAAAACTCGGCAGATAAAACAAAGGTAGTTTTCATTTAACCTACATTATTAAAAAGCAATGTTCTTGCAGACTGGAATAGCCGAGTGATGTGAACTAACAAACCAAAACCAAAATTGTAAGGATGCTATATGATTGACCTTAAATACACCAGAAATGATGCTCATAGGCTATTCAAAGATCAATAAATATCTATTCTCATGGTGCATCTAATTAGACACATCACATGGAAGAAGCAGCAACTAAATCATACACGGAAGAAGCAACCAACCAACAGTCAACTATAAATAATTGAAGAATTAAAATAGTTGACAAAAGACATGATATGCAGGCAGGCAACCAATGCGAATGCTGAGCCAAAACCTACAATTTCTGAAAACAACAACAACAACAACTAGTGCATGGAGCTCAAACAATCATTTACACATGCATAAGAAAGATGAAGCCTTCCGCAAACTGCCCAAACTTGGCTTAGAGCAAACGCTAAATGCGTTAGAGATATCAAGTTCAAATGAAGTGAGATGCAGCACATCTAAGATCAGAGGGTCATGGCATACCAGTGAGTATCTGGAGTATGTAATCCTTCTTGTAGATTTCTGGTAGTGCTAAAAACATGTCCATTTGATTTGGTTCCTTTGCAAAAATGCTTGCAGCCGTGACCACTTCAGTTCCAGTAAAGCCAAGCTTTTGCACTTCAGCAATGGCTGTTACTTTGGCCTTTCTTTGGGGCTCTTCACACATTGACTTCTGCACATCAGCATCACACTCCATTACTGCTGTCATCGCCTTACCATGCTGAGCGATACTCTGGAAGTGATCAAGTGCATCCTTGAACCGGTCCATTGCTGCTGATGTTGTGCTGACATGCTGAACAACACTCTGAAAACGGTCATGTGCATCCTTGAACAGCTCCATTGCTGCTGCCATAGCGCCTGCATGCTGAACGACACTTTGAAAGTGATTATGTACATCCTTGAACAGCTCCATTGCTGCTGCCATCGTGCTGACATGCTGAATAGCACTCTGGAAGCGACCATGCACATCCTTGAACATGTCCAGAGAATGGAAATTCGCTTCAGTCCTATTCCTTTTCCCATCATGCTTGTATTTCTTCTGATTCTGAGAGCTTAATGTTGCAGACACAGAGTGACAAGGTGGATCCACTGGCATACTATCATCATCCATTTCCACATTTCCAACTTCATTTGTATTTTCATTCTCCGTATCAGCAATTGCTTCCTCAGACCCTTCGAGACCGTCTCGACAGGATCTGTCCTTGTCATAAATGGCGTCAAATGTATCAAAATATGCAAATGGCACACCATACAGACCCTTAGCTCTAGGATGATCCTGCAACATATAAAAATGTCAAAACAAAAACAACATTGATGAAAGAAGTACAGGTGATTCCTCCAAAAATGAAAGTACAAGTGCCAAAATAATTGGAATGGCTTACTCTGCAATATTCACTGTATCGATGTTTTTCACATTGGATCATCTTTCTTGTGCCGTCCCAAGAGAAGCCTGGCAATGCTAGCATATCCTTGATTGAATAATACTTTCGCTTCATCACTTTCAACCGAGAATCGACATGAGGGCTGGCTTTAATGCCCCGGCCAGGCAGCTTTTGTGCAAGAATGCTCTCTATGCCTTGCGAATAACAGTTCTTGAAGCCCCCTCCTTCAACCTTATATCTAGGATCAGCAGAAACTTCGCACAATGCTTTGACAAGCTCTTCATCTTCATCGGCTGTCCACTTCCTTTTATTCCTTCCTCTGCCGCGAACAATTCTGGAGCTTCCACTATGATTCATCCCTAGATAGACAAAATAAGAACTAAAATCAGAAGACTGGAAAGTGAACAAAGACATGACATTACTGAACCGAGCCAAGCATAACCGATTCTGTCGAGTAATTTCGGCGAGGCAGCCTGGCCCTCGGTTGCAGGCCAGCGCGGCGCGACTGATTGCTCCGCCCGCGACACCGGAGGGCAGCCGCGAGGAGGCAGAGGCGGGATTGGGTTTGGGAATCGGGTGCCGAACGGAGGAGTGACCGGGTTAGGGTTTCTGGGGAAGCTTGGCTGGATCTTACAGTGGATTCAGACTGAACCGGATCTCAGCCACGGTGTCAGGGAATGGATATGGATTAGGATTGCGATTGCTCAGGTTACAAAAATCGGCGGCCCACAAATATAGTTGGCTGCTGCTGCGCTCCATCAAATCGAACTAGTGAAGCATGCACAACTCCGTGCCTTTTTTTTTTTTGAATTCTAGTGAATCTTTTTGAATAAATTCTAATGATATTAACTTATGCAAATTCACAGCTCTGCGCTTGATAAATAATTACAATAGGATTTTATTCCATTCCTTCCAAACTACTATATATACTACACATACAGCTCAAAATCTTTTTTGTCGGCTAAAAAAAAGTATACTACACATACACAATTGCTTCAGGTTGTTGTCACAGCACAATCGGGACATTGGTACAGCGAAACAACTATTCTAAGGCCAAAAACATACATATTTCTTAAGATCATCTGCATAAATATGGACTTCTGAATTAGTTGAGGATGCACCGATCCACATAACAGTCTTACAACAATATAATTAAAGAAAACTACTTACACTAAGTGCTATTCCGAAAGGATTCACAAAAGGACTCTTGGTGTGATGGTTAAGAGTAGCACCAAGAACTGGGTTCAACTTTCAGCGGAAGAGAATTTACAGGCTAGAAAAAAAAATCCCTTCGTCTCCCTCCCATGCAAAGCACGGTTTAAGGCCCAACCCAGGTCGAAGGTTGCCTCACGTGGGCAACCAGGCCACTGTGTAAGGGTTAAGGCGGAGGTTCGAGGGTTTTCTTGACCTGCGTGGGAGGTCTTCTCTATCATGCAATTCCAATTCCAGAGGCATTTAGGTCAAGTTTTTTTTTAATTCAGAAAAGATCCCTCACGATTGAGCTGAGATTGCACTATCATTCTCCATCTTTCATGGGAAACTCTAAGGATCACATCTGAAACTGGTTAAAGGAACAACAAATTGGGGCCACAATGGCTCAAGAAACAAGAAAAGATTGAAACCGCAAAAAGGACCCAAAAAATAGGTTTCTTCTATTTGAATAGTTGCATCAACTATTGTAGATTCAGTTTTTATTTTTATATTTGAGCATAACATAACTACAAAGAATATTACGTTCGTATTACTATTCCATAAGGAGAGAGCAACCAACAGGTTAAGTCATTTGGAACAATTAAAGCATCGGTGCATATGCAATCAATTGCAAAAGAGAACAAGGGTTTAATGTAGGAGGAGCCAGACGGATTTACAAATCGAGATTGTTTTAGGGATGAGAATAGTTGCCACTGAAACAAAAAATTGTACTGAAACAAACCAAACTGTAAGAGAACTGTTGTGGTGTTATGGTTCACATTTCACAAAGGCAGAGATATACTGGAGAATAATTCACAAACGACAGTCAAATTGTGATTCACCTGCCTTTATTAAAAGGCTCGAGAAAAAGAAACATAGAAAATCAGTGAAAGAAAAAAAGGTGCTGATATGAAACTTTCACTTGAAGAACAGCAATTGCCTAATTTGGAAACAAAATTCTACTAACCATAAGAGCTCGCCTTATAAGATTTATAAATTTAGTTTGACAGCATAGAACTAACGCTAATAATAATACAGATCCGAGTTTGCATAGGTTAGCATAACCTCAGTTGGTAATGCATTTCTGGATACAACGTGATATTAAGTGAACGGATAATAAAATTCAAGCTTGCATAGGATAGCAATATAGCATAAGCTCGGTTAGTAGTGCATTTCAGGATATAGTGTAGTATTGAGTCAACGGATATAAGGCAGTCAAGCTTGGCTAGGTGCACCCAAGCAATCTTCAGAACTCTGATCGTGTGCAACTGCTCCACTTTCAGTATGTATGATGTCTGATGTTTGCAAGGTAGAAAGACCGCACTCCAGATTTTTGTTAGGGATCCAAGTTGGCTTCACAGTAGAGATCCAAGGTACCATCTCCCATGGCACCAGAGCTTTGTAGCGACTGTAATAATCCTTAAAGGTGTTGGGCTTATTGAAAGTTACATTCCAAGTTCCAACTAGATTGGTCAGGCTGTAGTATGGGGACATGTATGTAGCAATGCTGACTCCAACGTGACAGCAAACAGCAATGACACGAGAGCAGGGCTTGTGATGCAGCTGCGGCTTGTTGCAAGAGCACTTGACAATTTTTTGGACCGTGCATTCAGATTCTTTAGGTTTCATCTGTATCTTACACCAACTTGTTGGCAACTGAAAGGATTTGTTGTTGTTGTTGTTGCATTCATGAGCCTTATCCATACTACGGGTACGAATTGACTTAAGTTGAACAATCACATGTTTCTGCTTCAGCTGAACCTTGAACATTTTATCCACTTCCTTTAAGTAACAATTTTTATCCTCGGTGGTCATGCAGACAACTTGATGCTTCTGGGATTTTCGCATTTTGGAATCCATGAAACCCTGGACACACTCAGGGAAGTTCATTGAAGGGTTACCCATAGCTTTATTTGCTGCAGCACTATTATTGTTGAAGTACTCTACCATCCGCTGTAATGTCATGTCTACCATTGCGGCGAGAGGAAGGCAGTTTATCCCCTTCAATACATGGTTATTATTTAGGTCTGCCATATTAACGCCCATGACCCCATATCTAGCTCCAAATGTGTCATGCAATAGTGACCACTTCTCCATTGATTTTGGACGGATCCATTCAGAAAATGAGAACACTCTTCTGTTGCCGTTGGTGTCACTGGAATTGTTTACTTCCTCCACATCCAGGACAGAATAGCCTCGGTTATTCAGGCCTTGTGCTTTAAGCCCTGTCATATCACGCTCAACTGACTCCTGATGCGCTTCCGCACTAGCACCTTCTTTCTCAAATGCATGTTTTAATATCAACTCGTCTAGCTCCTTCCAGATTTTAACAAACTTGCTCTGTTGGTTCTGCTGACACAGTTTCTTGAATAGCGTCATCAACTTCTCGTCCCCAAAATGTGCCAAGAAGTTTTCGGCAAGGTGTTGCATGCACCACCGGCTCTTTACATCTCTCCACGCATGCTCCTCTTGCTGGTTATTCTGAAGGTCATCTATAGCATCCAACAACTCTCTTTTATAGTCATGTATAATACACACATGACGTCTCTGCTTCACGACTACTCGCTTTACATTCCTAAGAAACCACAACCAATTTTCTGTGCTCTCACTCTCGACAACTGCAAATGCTACTGGAATATATGTATCATTAGCATCCAATGCTATAGAAGTTAATAGCACCCCCTGATATTTCCCACATAGTGGCATGCTCTTAATGCAAAGCACGGGACGACATGACACAAAGGCCTGTATGCATTGTGCAAAAGCCCAAAATATAGAGTGGAGGACTCGAAAATCTTTACAGCCTGCAACCTCTGTATACTTGGTGTCTACAAAAGGCAAATGATTTATATATCCATATCTTATCTCTGTGAATAGCCTTGATACGTAATTGTATGATTCATAAAATGTACCAAATTCCAACTCTAAAGCCTTCTGTTTTACCCTCCATGCTCCAGCATGACTGATCTGCACACCATATTCTTCAGCAAGATATGCTACAATTTCTGTATTTGTCATTGTCAGGTTTTTCTTCAGATTGTCCAAAATATGGATGGCATGCCAATTACATGATAGAGAGTTTTGCTCAGGCAAAACCTGTGTAAGATTGCAACGAACATTAGCACCCATAGCCACTTGAGACTGAGCTTCATTATAAACTTTGAACAAACTTTCATAGTGCTTGATTTCGGAGCAATCCACATACAGTACGAACATGGGCATCCCATTTTTTCTCTTCAGTTTCTTGACGTAAGAAGCCCAAATCTGGTCATTCGTCAAATAGTGCATCTTCCAGTCCTCATCGCGATCAAGCATGGAATAGTAAAAGTTACGGGGGCAATTTGCTGAAAAGAACGCCCTAATCTCGAGATCTTGTGTCTCTGGATGAAGATGAAACAACTTGATAATCCAGCACTGCAGATCCACCAATGACATTGACCGTGGTTGTGGAAGCTCGCCAGTTTTGTAATTGCAATTGCAACAATCCAGATCCCTTCCCGTCATGTACCTAATGTCCTTCCCTCTTAGTCCATAGAACACGCACACCTCATTCGTCCCATCATCCTACACCATGACATATAAGTGCACTAAAGGATGTTATCTTGGGAGACAAAAATGAACAGCCAGTTCTTAACTTGAACTCTTAGATTCGCGAAACATCTTTCACTGGTCTACAGTTCCAGCTTCAAAATAAGTTAAACAAGCGACCAAGGTGCAAAGACCCTTTGTGAGCGTGAACAAAGATTGGTGAAGATACTAAAGTATACCTTGGGCGGCTTTCGAGCCTTCTTGGGTGCGGCCGTGGCCGCCTCCCTTCCGCTTCCTCGTGCTGGCGGTCGCACCCTGCAAGTTCTATTCCAGACATCCAGATTTCAGAAACATGCGGCGGCGACGAGGTAAGGTACGGCGGGTAGGGTTGCCGGAGGGTCTTACGGTTTCGGGGGCGTCCGACAGGCCGGGGCCGGCGACGAAGGGAGGGGGTGACGAGGAGTCGCGCCCTGCCATCGATGGACGCCTCCGCCGGCTACCGAGGAGCGGTCTCGTTTCTGATGAGCGGTGACTGGTGAGGTGTCGACGGCGAGCGAGGCGTTGGCTGACTTCGACCCGAGACCTGCGCTGCTCGTTGGGAATGGGAATGTTTTCCCGCCGATGGCCTAGTTTCCCTCCATTTCTGAGAGGAAGGCAGGCCACAATGGGCCTGTTGAAAGACGACGACAGCAGTCCGTTTGGGTATTTTCATTGGGCTTTGCGTCTTCGCTTTTCGAACCCTGTTCTACGTCTCAAGGAGAAGCAAACACATGGGAAAGGGCCGAATAATAAGTACGTAAATGCGCAAATCAAAGAGCGCAAAATTATCCGATGAGCAGTCAAGGACGCTTTCGGCTCATTTCTTGTGAACACAATTTAGACCAAAAAAAAAATCTATAGTATTCATGTGATTTACCACGTCAGGGGCATTAGTATTCAAGACACAAAGAAAACCGCAGAGGGATTCTGAATTTTGTCACAAATATGATATAAGAGCATGGCATGAATAATATAGTACTTAGAAAGGGAACTTGCTTTTAGGGATCATTATGGAAATTTGCAAATATCAGGCTGTCAAACAAACCTAAATAAGGCAAAGGAAACTCCATATCACAACTGCAACCAATTGCAAAGAAAAACAAAGAGTTCAATATATGACAGGCGGCCTGAGGTTCTTCGGATGCAAAGAATTACTGTTGAAAAGAACATCATACGAACCTTTATGTAACAGAAATTATGTCTCTATGAAGCCATTATGTTTCACATAAGAGGATTAAAATCTGGCCCTATTACGACTCCGCTCGTGACTTAGCAGAAACAACACAAATAATGGCACTAAAAGAAGGAAATGCTTCATCAACGGTTACCATTAAAAAGCACACTATTGAGCTCATTCAAAGACATACGTAGGCTTACTAACTATACTGCCTTAGGGTCTGCAAAGTTCCACCTCCCAGGAGAGCAAATAAGCAACGCAAATAATGATAGAGATCCCAGATTACACAGAATGATTCAAGCGATTTTGTAGTACATACTTAGGATATGCTACAAGATTAAGTCAACAGATGACAATAAATTTAAACCTGACTAGTTTCATCCAAGTGATTTTCAATACCCTGATTGTCTACAACTGGTCTTTCAGTGCTGCACTCTCTTCTTCATCCATGACAGTTTGTATGGAATCTGATGTTAGAAAGGCGGGAAGGCAGCGCTCCAGTTTTTTATCAGGAATCCAAGTTGGTGTATCAAAACGCATCAAAAGTCTGCAGTCTTTGAAGCATTTTAAAGCCTTGTTGGACACATCGAATGTTCCATTCCAGGTTCTTTCTAGACAGGACAGGCTGTAGTATGGAGAGATGTACGCAGCAGCGTTAACTCCAATCTGACAGCAAACAGCGATGACATGAGAACAGGGCTTGTGATGAAGCTCCGGCTTGTTGCAAGAACATTCGGCAATTTTTTTGCGTTTGTGTCCATCTGCCTTACTCATGCTACCTGTATATATGGATTTTAGGTGAACAATCATATGTTTCTCCTTCAGTTGGACCTTGAACTTTTTATCTTCTTCTCTGAAAAAAGAATCACTGTCATCAGTAGTGTTCATAGGGATCACTTGATGCATTTCTGCTTTTTGTGCTTTGGCATTCATTGTTGGCCCAATAGGAAATGAAATCCAATAGTCTCAACCTCACAAGGGTTGGAGGGGTACAAATATATAGCCTAGCAAATGGAATATTCCAAAAGATGCTAGAGAAGGTGCTAAACATAGGCACCATAAACAAGAGACACTAAAGACTTAATCTATCATTCTCCCCCTAAGTCTTGAGTGGTAACTTGACCATCCCGATTCTAGAACGAAGCTCCTGAAACTTAATCCTTCCAAGTGACTTGGTAAGTAGATCAGCGAGCTGGTCCTTGGTGTTGATGTAGCTGGTCTTGATACTTCCCTCTTCCAAGCAGCTCCGGATGAAGTGGTACTTGACTCGGATGTGCTTGCTTCGCTCGTGGAAGACAGGGTTCTTCGCCAGGGCGAGTGCAGACTTGCTGTCCACCCGAAGGTCCACTGCCTCGGCGTCTCGACCAAGAAGATCCCCAAGTAGCCGAGCTAACCAGAGACCTTGAGTCGAGGCTGAGTTGGCGGCGATGTACTCTGCCTCACAGCTGGACTGAGCCACAACCTGCTGCTTGACCGACTGCCAGCTGACAAGGCACTTGCCGAGGAAGAAGAGTGTCCCGCTCGTGCTCTTGCTGTTGTCGATGTCGCCGGCGTGGTCGCTATCGCTGTAGCTGATGAAGTGGACCGCGCCGGGGCACCTGGGGTAGTGCAGGCCGTAGTCGAGGCCGTAACGGATGATCCTCTTGACCGCTTGCAGATGCTCCTTCGTCGGTCGCTGCATGAACCGGCTGACGTAGCCGACGGTGAATGCCAGGTCCGGACGCGTGTGGACGAGGTAGCGAAGGCTCCCCACAAGGCGCCGGTAGTGCGTGGCGTCGACCTCCTCAGCGGTGCTGTTGCGGCTTAGCTTTAGCCGCTCCTTCGTGGGAGTGAGACTGGTTGCAATCAGTGAAGCCGCCTAGCTCAACGATACGCTTGGCATAGGCGGTCTGTTGGAGTGTGATGCCAGAGTCGTCCTGGGG
>LAPY01000249.1:187261-201638 GCA_000970635.1 Eragrostis tef
GGGGGACGACCGCCGTGGCGGCGCTCGTGGCCGGCGGCGCGCTCCACGTGGCCAACGTCGGGGATTCCCGCGCCGTGGCCGGGGTGTGGCGCGGCGGGAAGGTCGTCGCTGAGGACCTCTCGTGGGACCAGACGCCATTCCGCGCCGACGAGCGCGCGCGCGTCAAGGCGTGCGGCGCGCGGGTGATGTCCGTCGAGCAGGTGGAAGGCATGCGCGACCCGGAGTCAGAGGGCTGGGTACCCGCCGAGGGGGACCCACCGCGCGTCTGGGCGCGCGACGGGCTCTACCCCGGCACGGCCTTCACGCGCAGCCTCGGCGACGTCGCCGCCGAGACGGTTGGGGTCATCGCCGAGCCTGAAGTGAAGAGCGTGGAGATCACTCCAGCCCACCTGTTCTTCGTTGTTGCGAGCGATGGCGTGTTCGAGTTCCTCTCCAGCCAGGAAGTTGTTGACATGGTATTGTCGGTTCTTTTCTGCTCCATTTTTACTTTTCGTGTATTTGCTGATTGCTGAATTTTTGTTTCTAGTATTTTAGCCGATGCATTCTATCTGGATTACTGTTAGGACTACGTTCTTTGTTGATTTTGTCTGGTCAACTGTGGTAGACCTTTGGATTTTGGCGTAACCTAACCTATATGTAGTTTGGCGAAATAACTTGCTTAACCTCTGACCATGAGTCCCATTAGTAGCACTCACAATTGATGTTTTAGTGATTCATCTGGACCAGTTTTGGTAAAAAAAAAATGCAGAGGAATGTGTTGAGCTCCGAATCTTCTTATAAGATTTCGATGATCCCAATGATGCATGCGCAGATATGTTGAGCCTCTGTACACGTTGACTAGCTGCAGATTGTGGAATGATTTCATAATTTCACAGTCAATTACAAACTGTCAGTGAAGTCATATTGTTATTATTAAGAGAGGAGCTTAGTTCATGAGCTTAGGATAAAGATGGAGACCATTCTTACGACCAAATAATAATTAACCTGCCGCATAATGGGTGAATTGTGCAAGCAGCAATCAATCACAAATGGGTTTTGGACGGTGGACTGTTACTCATTTGCCCTTGCATACTAAAAAGAATCTACCAGCCGTGATAAAAAAAAAGAATCTACCAGCCAAGGTGCTTTGCTCAAAAAGTTCGAACTGTAGGAGTGTAATGATTACATAATGGTGAGGATTATGAGGTCGATTGATGTAGTCATTATGAAAGCTATCTCTGAATAAAGTTCTGCATGAGTGGAGGTGACTTTATTGAGTAGGAGAGTGTGGCTAGCATTTGAGCTGTAATGGGAAATTGACTAATTAGAAGTGAGCCCTGGGAAAAGGAGGGACAAGCTAGGTAAGTGACTGTCATCAGTCATGTCCTATAGCACTTTTGTAAAGTATTGATGATCCAAAGGTATATTGGCCGTCTTATTGGTCTGAAAACTAATGGGTCACATCAGAATGGACAACTGGTTGATGAATCGCCAGAGCTGTGCTTGCATGCTGTTAACTTATGTTCTGATATTGATAAAAAAAAAAACTTATGTTCTGATAGGATTAGGCTAAAACATAGTCTCGAGTTTACCGAGGGGATGGTCCCCTCATTACCTCCTATTTTCCTTTCCATCATTTTTCCTAACTGAGTGTTGAAAGTAGCATATATATAGAAAAATCAGGCTGCTAACAGCTGTTTCTCATGCCTTTTTATGCAAACTATTCTATTTTACAATGGGTGCACATCTGCATTAGGGGCACTGGTGGTGTGAGTCTGTTACTATGCCAGTTTTGGTATGCCAGAAGTTTCTTGCTTTGCCTGTACCATTGGAAATTTCAGTAATAGTCTGATGTTAAATACATGTGATTTTTCTTGCTTTGCTTTGCTTTGCCTGCGATATCCTCTGTAGCTCAGCTTTCTATCTGCATGTTGTTAATTATGTACTCTTCTTGCTTTCCAACAGGTTGCTATGTATCAAGATCCTCGAGATGCCTGCTCAGCAATCGCCGCAGAGTCCTACAAACTATGGCTAGAGCATGAGAACAGGACAGATGATATAACAATAATCATTGTGCATGTCCGGGATTCTGAAAATGTAAGTGCATAAAATTCTAAACCATTCAGGCGTAAAGAATAATTCTGGGACTTGCAGAAATTTATTGTTCTTTCCCAAATTTACTCAGTCAGGTCCTGCAGGGAACGAAAAAGTGGACTACAGCATTGGCGGAGCATCAATAGCTGTGCACACGGTACAGACAGAGATGCCTGTATTTGTACCTTCTGAAGTGAGTCACCTGAACAGATGTGCTGCCACTGAACTGCAGTCATCATCTTCTGGTTCTCCAACAGAACGAAGTCTCTCCTGCGTTGTTCCTTGTCCAACACAACCTTTGTTGTTACACGGTAGAATATCAGAAGTTGCGAAGCCTATTCAATGTGAGAGAACTGTGTCGCATCCAGCCGAAACATGGCACCATACAGAAGGTGGTACTGAGCTGGAGCAGCCATTGCAGCGAAGTATCCCCCCAGCCTCCTGCTGATGATGGATGAGGTAATGCTATCACTCTTCTAAATTCTAGATGATGAGGTAATTTTATCACTCTTCTACATGCAAACTCACATTAGTTCACCACCTGACTGCAGTATTTATGTTTAAACAGCGAAAAGAAAGCCACAGCATGCTCCCATTGTCATCCACCGTAAGATCTTACCCTAACTTTTCTGACAGAATTGTGAAAAAAAAAACTGTTATGAAGATGATTTTTTTCTTCTGCAGGGAGCTACTAACCTTATCATGGATGTGATTTGGGCAGCCGCAAATCTCAGGTGTGTTGCTCGTGTTTTCTTAGAGCACCTGCCTTACAATGCGAAGGTTCTGACCCCAAGTCTGTACTTAGGGATTGATTGACTTCACAGCATGTGGTGGTGATTGATGAGCACCACGGAAGTGCTCTTTGTGGGATGGAGTTGTTCATTAGTTTGTACTACTTCCTCCGTTCTTGAATTCTAGACGTTTCGGACAGCACAAATGAACTAAAACACACTATTGATTTGCTGTCTGATCGTTAGTATTTAAACAACGGAGGGGGTATTTTTTAACTTCTACATAAATTCATAAATTAAGTTGATGCTTGGCGTGCAATGCCATTCTGTCACAGAATGGCAGGCACCAGAGAGTCAGGATATGGAACTGAATTGCGTGTGCCGCTCAGAACAAAGTGATGCTTTCTGAAGAATTGACGAATATTGAAGCTTCTTTCAGCCGCTTTAGAGCCTTTTTGAGTTAAATATCAAGAAACGTTGCGTACTGATTTTAACACTTAGTAGCTTTATTACTTTCTCGTGCTTACCCATAGGGACTTTTTTTTATAAGCCCATAGCCACACTGTGTTAGCGGTCCGTTCAAAACTAATAATACGTTACTTATCGGCAAAATTCCATTCCCGCGTTTATGGAAGTCGTACTTCCTACAGAAAGTTTCGACCGAACTAGGGTGCTTTGAATCCGAGACGCCCTTAATTGATGAAAGATTTGAGACTGCAACTCCTATATAGCTACACTCTAATGCCTTGCTTGGATCATGCCAAATGATGCCATGACCTAAGTTCAAAAAACATGCCATTACTTGGCAAGAAGAGTTACTTCACAAAATTTAATGTTACAAGTTACAACAAGTGTAGAAGGATTGTGTACTAAAACTAACCCTTCCAGCCTTCGATGGGGTCAAAAGTATATGGAAAGCGTATCATCGATCCTGTCCTGCAGATTACTACACTGCTCCAGTAGCCGGGCAAGCTTCTCATCTTTCTCGAGTGGCATAAACTCGCTCAAGTCCGCTCTTCTCGGTATGTACATTTTTTCATTAGTAAGTACGTGCACCTCGTTCATCTCATGGTTGGTGTCAGCAGGTGCTTGAGGTTCTTCATGAACCTGGGCGGGCAATCGTGGCGGCAAAGGGCTTACAGTGTGCACATCTTTCTCGTCGAGATCACAGTTGATCTCGATTACTTCATCTAGACATAGGCCTGTTGACACAGCAAGCATCATGCTGTGGTCCTCCAAAACAGGCGACTTGGTGGTGTTCCCGTTGGCAGTGAGCCCGTATTGTGTTGCACCATTAGATTCAGCTGCGGGAGCTTGATAGAGGTGCTGACTCAGGACATAAGCTTCCGAGAACTCCCCTGTGAAAAGTTTTGCTAGCCTCCAGTTGTAAATGCGCCGGAAGATAGCTGTCCATCTCGGCACAAGGTAGTAATATGAGTCACGGAGCTCAAGGCCAACACATTTCTGCACCATAATATTCACTTCAGTGGCCACCTGGGTTTTGTTCAACAACTGAGCTGATTCAGTCAGATATCCAGCCAAACACTCCTCAAGGAACAACTTCTGATCTTGGGTCTGTTTACCCATGAAAGAACCTTGGTTCAGCCAAGATAAATCATAACTGAAATCTGGCAGCTTGCAACTGTTTATCCCTGCAAGAAGTGGCAGAATCCTTGATGGCGATGACCATCCAATGCTGGGCAAGAACATTTCTGCAAATATCCTCTCATTGCTTGATCTCTCCAAAAGATCAACTTCAACAGCTGGCCATCGGTTAGGGTTTGTGTGCGCTGCAGCCAAAATCTCTTCTGCAAGCTGGTTGACAGCATTGTTGAACACTGAAATGCAATCCCCAGGGCCAACTTCAGGCGTGGCATGCCTGCTAAGAAGCTCAAGTTGTGGGTTCAAGAAGTCAAGAAGCAACTCATGGGTCTTCACAAGAGTAACATCAGGCTGTGGAGACAATTTGCTTGCCAGCCATTTCAGGCCCTCACGCATATTGTCATCATCAAAGAAACCATTGCCATAACCTTCCATGTAGGTCTCAACAAGAAAAATAACCGATGATGAAGAGATTTTTCCTCCAGAAAGATCACCGAGCCCAAGCCTGTCACAGATATACTGTGATGCACTATCATGCCCTTCATTATATGCATCACAACTCAAAATCAGAAGAGGAAGATTGGATTGAGCTGGTATGGATGCTAACAGACCGCTAAATCTCAACTTCTGCATTTCCCATGAAATATTTTCAGACACTACAAATACTATACAGCTTGCACTGTCAGTAATATCATCACCAATGACTTGCTGATCACTGGCCCTAACAATAGATAAACAACATGTGCTCGGAATACTGGTCCACTCTGTCCATATTGATAGGCCTAATGAAGAAAATATCAATCCACCATCTTCATTTCCAGAACCCATGAGTTTTCTAAGTAACCATTTTGAGGCAAAATTGTTGGTCTGGGATTCCAAGGAACCTGATGGAACAATTAAAAGCAACTTCCAGCAGATGCATCTAGCATCAGGGTTCTTTTCAAGTAAAATGGGACCAGACAGCTCAGAAACATTAAGTCGTGACCAAGATCTTTGCTGTTTGGCATGTCTTTCTTTAAAGGCATGGCCAATATCTAGCTCGTGGACGGTGAGCTTAGGCACCTTCATTGTAGAAAAGTTTGTGTATTACTATCATGCTTTAACAATATACACTGAAAAACTTACAAGAAAAAAAATAATTTCATACACAAACTACACAGCATCAAAGTTCACAAGTTTCTTTCTTTTCGGAACCATAGCCTCTGGTCTGTGGAACCATACCTTCAACTATCTTACTAACTTAAATGTTTCTGACTATTCATGGTATTCTTAATAACTTTTTCTTAACTACCCAAGGTCTTCAACCTGGAAGCATTTCTAGAAATCTGATGATACAATTTTCAAATAATCTGTCTATGTAGTTTCAAAGTTCAAACATATAGATGGTCGAACATAAAAAGTTTGACATCATGAATTTGAGACATGTAAAACGAATAGAGGCAGCAGATAAACACGTTGGGATAAAACTTTCATCCAGTTGAATCTTCATCTTACGAAGTGATGTTTTCAAAGTTCTTTAGACAAGTATTTAAAAGCAATATTTCTGCAAATAAAAGGTACCAAAAAAGCATATCTAACTAAGGATGACTTACCGCTGTAGTATTGTGAATTGGTGGGCCAAGTGACAGAGAACTCAATGCCGCAACAGCGAGAGCATTTTTCTGCTCCCTAAGAAATCTCTTGTCTGCTGCACGCTGACTCCATTTCCTGAAAAAAATCACAGTAGTCACTAAAGTTTCATAAGATACTATTAAAATGAAATTAGTGGGAACATAAATAGATCAAGGATATAGAGGGGAAAAAAACCTCAGTATTGCCCTCAGCCTTTCATTAGAAATTTGTTTCTTTTGAGACATTACAATTGGTAACTCGTCATCTTCTGTGCCACCACTAATATTATGATATTCATATTCCTCATCATCAGACAAACGAGTGTCAATAGGTGACCCAGGTTCAATGAATACTACTTCATGGTAAGGCGGTGTTCCCTCATCCATATCTACACCGGTGCAAGAACCATGTTCCCTGAACTTATCTTCCTCTCCATTCATACTGGAGTAATCTAAAGATATGCTATCTGCATGAGGATGTGAGGCAGTTGGTTCTTCAAAATCACTGGGTTTTGTGTTAGCTTGTGACCATGGTATGCCTGCTTGTATCTCCACTTTTTGGGGGAACTCTGTAACATTGCCATCTTGGTCTTCATCAGCTATAAGATCATCAGCCAACTTGGTATTGCTTTTAGCTTTATTTGGTGAAGCTACTTTTGGTGTTTTTGAGAATATCTCCAGCTTGCTAGTACGTGGAGAAACAGCAGTGGGAAAAAATGAAACATTGCCTTTTACACCAGCAGTTGGGGAAAGAGGACTTGGGTGGGTCGAACCCAATTGTTTACCAACAGATTTTGGAGAAAAGGAACCAGAATTTGGTGGGGTAACCTGCCTTCCAGAAATGGGTGAAACAGGCTGAGAAAACGGCAAATCAAATTTCCCCTTTCCATCAGCAGGAATCGCAAGAGCATGCTGTGGTGGAAATAGCTCTCTTTGGCCAGTACCGAGCCGACCAGAATATAGAACGTTAGTCTCTCTTTTGCTAATAGGACCACAAACTGGACCCGAAGAAACATCATCTACGATTTTTTGTGATTTCTTCGAATGCACAAGTTGAGAACGGCCAGACGGTAAATCGCTTTCGCTATTAATAAACGGTCCTTCTTTTACTGGGTACAGCTCTTCATACTGCCTCAATCCAAATCCATGGTATTCTAAGAGACCCTCAATGTCCTCATCCTAGAAAAAGGAAAGCATAGGTTGTCACTTTTCCTGTATTGAACTGGTTATTGTCCAAGCAAGAGAACCAATACCTCCATTGCAAGCCACTCCACTGCATGTGAAATAGGGATGCCCTGGCCATTCTGGAGACCACTGTGCAAGGAAGCCAGCGCTTGCCTTCTCAGCTGGGTAGATAATAGATTTGTTAAGCTTTACAGAACACAGAAGTGTACTTGCAATTGAAGAAAAATTAGCCAGCTACATGAATATGATAGAGTAACTATTACAATAGAATCACCCTACATCCACAATCAAACAATATGTAACAATGCGCACATTAACAATATGCATTCAGTATATTAGGTAAAGCTAGAACTTCCACAGGATGGTGAAAGGGTGTTTTGTGCCCTTTTTTTCTTTTTCCAGCCTTGGTCTTTCTGGGGGCTTTATTTTCTGGGTAGAAAATAATTTTAGAAGAAAGAGAGAGGAGGGAGTATTAATGTATCACGCATATCCATGATTCTTAAACAGATCATGTTTAGCATAATTCATCATAACAACCTTAGTCCTCCAAGGAATTCCTTGTGTGGCACTTTTGTTTATTGAATCAGTACATAATGTATCTTAGGAAGAACAATCCCCACTAAAAGCGTACACATATGAACATCCTTTAAATATAACAATTCTACCTTTGCAAAGTGAGCATGCATCAAACAAGCCTGCAAATAAGTTGCTTTCCTTGCAAGACGAAAGAAGGCAATAAAATTCCCCATTCTGCAAGCTCTGAAATCCATAGAAATATGTAGGTATTAAGTTAAAAATATTATAAATATGATAAGTATAATTTATGCGTGATGGCACGAGTACCTTGCAACTTCTCTTGCAAATAAGATTTCTGGACTACCTTTAATTTCACGGGACATCTTAGCAAGATCAAGAGATAACTCAGCAGGCTCAACCTAATTCAGATATGAAAAGTCAGCACGATAAGAATGCAGCCGACAAGACTCATTCAGCTTGCCTCACCTTGTAACCAGGATGCTTGTCTAACTTAAGCAGTGCATAATAACCCCGGAACTCCTTTTCTGTTGGGAAGAAAACACCCTTTCTCCTATGGTCATCATACATTTGAAATAATTCAACTGATGTTTTGTTCATCTGCTCAATGTTAAGATGTGCATCAAATCCCTCCGAAAAACCTTCTCCCTTGTTGTACTCACATAACTCATGCATTGCTATAATGTGGAGCCTTATCTGTTCAGAAAGAAAAGCAGAACAATCAGTTTCAAGATTCCAAACTCCAGGAACTAAGAACTTCCACAGATAAAAACACATACTACCTCCGTTTTTTTTTTATATATGACGTTGAACTAACCAACGTCATATAATAAAGAATGGAGGGAGTATTATTTGAAGAAATAAATACATAGCGACGTAAGTGCAACTACCATTTGCTCAAGCATAGAAATAGCATCTTGGTTAAAGAAATGCTGCATTCTAAGATCCATTCTTATCGCTCGCATCCTGTCCCACAAGAAGTTGTATAAGCCCAAGAAACTGTCATCATACGCTTGATCCAGCAAATTAAGGAGGTAATCCATTGTCTTCTGCAGAACTGGCAGAGGCCTTATGAGGTCCGCGTCTCTCTCGGCAGTCCTGTTATACTGTATCAATCAGATAAGAACTTCCATCATGTTTCCTGTTATAGGTGGTTGGAGGTAATTTCAGATAAAAATTGTCATAATGCCAGGTCAAAGAACAACATTGCATACCTTTTTAACAGCAAGAAGCTCGGTAGTTTGATTTCGATCCCCGCCTAACCTCTCATACCTATCGAGATCTCCTTTCCTCTCACGCTCTGCCCTTTCAGGTTCTAAGAAAACAAGGAACAGACATGCTAATTTGTTAGTAGCATGAAACAAAAATAAGAATGAACAAAATTATATCAAATGTAAGAAGCGATCTAGAACAGAAAGCACCTGGGCACATATCAGGACAGAGACCAACAATTGCAGCTAACTCTGGAGAATCCATGTCAGCCATTCTTTCATCGGTATCATCATTTGACAGCATTGAAACTTTCCCAACTGACGTGACTTGTTTTATCTTATCGGCAGAACCCTTGAGTGTTTTTACATAATCATTAGTATTTTCCACTGGCCTGCTCAATTCAACATGGAAACGAGCAAACCGCTTGGCTTTTGCTTCTTCCTCTCTGCAAGAAACATAACATGATCAACACTAACAGGCACCAAGCTTGATTGAAACATATGCTGGACCAAAAGTACCTCTCAAGTTCAGTTAAAGGAACAGCATCTTTGTCGTCTCTGGCATCCAAAGGAGGGTCCGTTCTTTTGGTAGCACTAAATATAGAAGGCTTTGGTGGAGAAACAGCAAGAATGCCACGTTCATTGGAATAAGAGTCCAAGAGACGAGACGCCTTAGGTGGTGGTGAACGTGCAACACCAATGCGAGATTGAATTTGATTTTTGAATTTGGGAAGGGATGCATTTGATCTGTAGTAATGGCAACGATGTTCAATAAACAAATATAATGACAAAAAACATGATGAAGAAACAAATGAAAAGCAAAAGGTTTACTTTTGGACATCAGCATGTGTGCGAAGACTCTGAGCTGCATTGCTGCCACCAAAATCTACAGTTGCTGATCTAATATTTTCTCTGATATCTGAAGGTGGCGATTTGATTGTGCGCGTGAATTCGGATGAAGGCGATCTCATCCGTTTCGACATTTCAACATTTTCACCGCCAATGAAGGTGTCCGTATAATCGACCAGTCTATAAAGAAAGCAGGGAAACATTATACACATTAGCTGCAAGCCCATCGTAAACCTGTTGCAGAGCTATAAGGAAGTATGGAATATTCATGCCAGCTTTCAGATTACTAGAATAAGACAAATTGAAAATGCAACAGAGAACAAAGAACAGGGCAATTAGTGAATGCTGGTTTTCAGATAAACTGACTAAGGGATTTCCCTAAACCAAAGTTCCCCAAAAATTCATTAAGCGATTCCACGAAATAATCTTTCCGGAAACATTATGAAAGTATTTTGGCCATAATGTGCTCTTCTTTGCTTAGGTTCATAACACAACCAAAGTATTTCAGCATGTTGGAAGATTTGTTCCCATGATATTTGGTAACCCACTGCCAAGTTTGGTGACGTCACTAAAAAGGAAACCCAGCAAAATTATTTCCAGCAGAAGTTCCTCAAATCAATTTTTCAAATGGAGGTTACTACTCCATAGTTTCTATTTTCCTCCTGAACCTTTACATTAATAAACGCAGAAAGAAAAATTTATTTTCATACATAAATAATAATGATTTTTCATGCATGAGTATCTATAGCATGGCCATGCCGTCAGGTTTTTTAAGTTAATAAGTATTATATTTGTTAGATGTAATAAACTTCACCACCATAAGGAAATAAACAACATTAGATACCTTCTAGCATTTGCACCAGCATCACGATGAGCTTCAGCACCATCAACATCCTGATAGGACAAAGTAGATGACCTCGATCTTTTTGAAATATTATGATCCAACGGTCGACTTTGCAAAGGACCAGAGAATCTATCAAATGAAGAAGGAAACATATTATATCAGCTTAAACACACATTCTTGCACACAGGCACAAAGGCACATAAGAAAAAGGTTTATGTGTGTGCACTGAATGAGATGGCATTATAAATTGGCGCATACCTATAAAATGTTACAAAAATAACAATTTCTTATTTCCAGTTCAACAGATAGTACAAGAGTGTGAATGTTGGTTGCAACTTGCAACATTCATCCGTTTCAATTCAAATAAAAAATAGACAGAAAAAAGTCAGCAGGAAACCTTCTAACTGACTTAAGGACTATATTGGCTGACTATAATGATACCACAAGAGGCAAACTGTAGCTCAGAGGACCTCCGAGTTCACTATTCTGTCCCAACAAGTCTATGAATGATAACATTACATTACTAAATAAAATGGTTCACACCACCAAGCATTGCTGGACACCACTCTGCCTGTCCCAGGAGGAACCGTATGATTGTATCACACAGAAGAATGAGTTTACTGCATCTCATCACTGACCTAAGGACTATATTTGCTGACTACAACGATACCACAAGAGGTAAACTGTAGCTCAGAGGACCTCCGAGTTCACTCTTCTGTCCCTACAAGTCTATGAATGATAACATTACATTACTAAATAAAATGGTTCACACCACCAAGCATTGATGGACACCACTCTGCCTGTCACAGGAGGAACCGAATGATTGTATCACACAGAAGAAAACCAGTTTGGCAAAGAGACCGATACTGAATTCTAAATTGAGAAATTCATTTGTGACTTGGGATTGCTGCACCCTCATTATCGAAAATGTGATAATTTGGCGTGTTGCACCTTTTAAAATATCTCATAAAATAAGTATATGTAGTACACAAGTTATGTAAGCATGTACAAGATCATTTTCAGTTGGTAATTAGGTCTGTACTTTCACTAACAGACAGGACATTACAAAACAAGGCAAACAAAATTATCAAGTAATAGCTAGTTAATGAGCGTGACGTTCTCTTATTTGGAACAGCTTATACTGGCATACTAAATGAAGTGAAAAGGTAATATAGTGCATAAAACAGAGAAAGTCGTAACAAAGAGGTAAAAACTCACTTGGAAACATGATCATGAGGATCAGCAATCTGTACAGGACGATTATCTTGAAAAGTTGATGGAGGTCTAAACTTGCTGGAACTATTTGACTGTGGTGATCTAGCTCTGTTTCCAAACTCTGAAGGCTGTATCATCATTTGCTCTGAAGACTGCAAAGTTCCATTTTCAAACAATGGGTCTGCATAGTTTAGTAGTAACCTGTCAACAGAAGAAACATTAGGTTTTCAAGTCTTGATGGACAGAACTAAAAAGGCCATAATAGCAAGTAACAGGATGAACTTGACTGAAAACGTATGAAAAAAAAAGAGAGATGTTTCCACTTTCTAGAACTATTATACACAACTATGCCTAATCATCACATGGTTTACACATAAGAGGTACCAGTCAAGAATATATATCCTTCTTTTCACCGTGCGATTGTGGTAAATGACTGCTAAACATCGTACGCATAAGAATTCAAAATAAGTCAAAATCATTGGTACATCACACACTTTACTCAGAGACAGAGGTTTACAAGATGGGGCAATTGCATATCAACCATACTTTTGAAGTCCAATTGTGAAAAGACCATGATTTTCAGATTTTGCAATTTTACCACAGATTTTCAAAAAACTATGGTGACCTTGCAAAATAGTATTGCAACTTTACCATAGATTTTCAAAAAATCTGTGGTGATCTCGCAAAATCTGGAAACAATCTTTGGTGATCTTTCAAAATTTGAAAATCGATGGCTGTTTCACAATGGATTTCAAAACTGTGGTCAAAGCGCTATTGTCCCTTACAAGATACCTAACATCACACAGATTATCCTATGGAAGAAAGAAAAATGGAGCCAAAAAAAAAAAAGGCTCCAAGGAAAACCTAGATGCCCAGTTTCTAGTTATAACTTCGCATGAGATCCTTATGTACAAATGTACAAGAATAAACATGATCCCTTTTACGGCGAAACAGTAGCTTGAGCATTGAGGAGAGATCTACATCGAGAAGTAATTATACCTTCTTTGTCCCGTACCATTATTGTAATCTGTAGGAGAACCAGCACGTGGACTTGAGAGAGGCGACGGGGCCCTACTCCTTGTTGAAATAAAAGGATCCACAGGCCTGCTTACTGATGGGGCAGCTGACCTATAAAGAATGCAAGGCATGAAAAAATCCATCAACAAGGAAGTATAGCTATCACAACTACAAAGCACAAACAAATAATATGGGATGGGTAGCTACTGGTTTGGCATCCTAGTAACAATAGACCTCATCAACATATCAAAAATCATTCAGTTTTGGACTTTGTAACCATGCACAAGCATCCATGAAGCACAGGGGATCAGCTAGATGGTTGATCTTTGCAGTTTGCAACAGGCTCTATGGCGAGACAGCAGACCGTGCCACATGAACTACGATAATGATTTAGAACATGCCATAATAACAGATAAACAGTTGTTCTGGTAAATATTATGGCATATATGTTTATATTTGAAAAATGTAGCCATGATATGTATACATCGGTTTAATCAAAACTATTATGATCTGATTCCTCAAAAGTAAGTAACCACTCCATATTCAAATGCATAATGTTTAGGACAAATAACATATTTCAATTTGAACTAAATTAGCTGCCCAAAACGTCATGTAACTGAGTATGGAGGGAGTAATATAGATCCTTCTCTGTTTCTCTTATTATTCTTGTAACTAATGTGGGCGTTCTAGCCCTCAGTGCGAAGTAGATGTCTTAAATCCTATCAGCTTCTTGGCATGATGCGTTGATTGTCACATAAAACAAACGTACATCCAACCCAACAAATTTCCTCACGTACAATGCTGCAGCACCAGTGTAGACATCGTAATATATGCGATGATCATTGTGAATCAGACTAATGGTATTGGACTATAGCTTTGCTCAATCCACACAGTATGTTTCACCTATTGGTTAATGCAATAATACTACTATCTACAGAAACTTAGAGTAACAGGCTAACAGCAAGTACAGCGACTTAATAACTGGTCAATCAGCTCCATGCCCAAAAAAAAAAAACTAGAAAACAGATACACAAACACTAACCCAACGCCAGACATCGTTGAGGATGAAATTGCACAAAAAATCACCTAGGTTGGGCCTGAAGATGTCGAGCGACGTGGCGGCCAGTTGCCGCGGCGGCTCCAGGGTCGAGAGCGGGACGAGAGCTTGGGAAGCGTGCTGAAGCGGTGGCGCCGGGGGCAGCGGCGGGGCGTGTGGAGGGTATAGGAATAGGCGGAGACTGCGGCGTGATAGCCGGACGAGAGGTGGCAGCTGCGGGGGTGAGCTGGGGGCGTGGGCTCGGGAAGCGAGGAGCGGCAGCGCGGAAAGGGGAGGCCGGGCGAACGGAGGGGAAGGATGGGGTGGAGGCGCCGAGAGGAGCGGTTGGGCGAACGGAGGGGAAGGGCGATGTGGAGGAGCCGAGAGGGATGGCCGAGCGAGCCGGGGGAAAAGGCGAGGTGGCGGGCGATGGGGCGGCCGTGGTGGCGGGGCCGGAGCCCAAAGGCGGG
>LAPY01000249.1:212089-223004 GCA_000970635.1 Eragrostis tef
GCGGAGCGTGGAGGAGGTGCTGCGGGAGGCCGGCGCCGACATCATCGGGCTG
Source organism: Eragrostis tef (assembly GCA_000970635.1). Taxonomy (NCBI): domain Eukaryota; kingdom Viridiplantae; phylum Streptophyta; class Magnoliopsida; order Poales; family Poaceae; genus Eragrostis; species Eragrostis tef. Next base: position 212,142 of record LAPY01000249.1, read on the forward strand.
CAGAACGTGCGCGCCGAGGAGGAGCGCGGGATGCGGCCGCTGTCGGACCTCGCCGAGGGGCTGGGCATGCGCTACGTCTTCGCCGAGAGCTGGGCGCCCGAGTACGGCAACGCCGTGCTCTCCCGATGGCCCATCAAGCGATGGAAGGTGCACCGCGTCGCCGACCCATCCGACTTCAGGTCAGTTCATCACCTCCTCTCCTCTCCTCTCCTCCATCACTTCATTGTCCGCTGCACATACCAACCATGCTCTGCACACACTTCAATGAATTCGCCATGCTGAGATATAAAAAAAAGTCTTTGTGCAATGTTGTAGCGCATGAAATTCGCATGAAGCTCCAAGCATGGGGGTCCATCAACTTTTCTCAAACTCCGTTTTTTCGACGAGTTCTAGGAGTCAGTTTCGCGTTGTTTTCTGCATTTCCGTGGGTTTCAGTGAGCGCTGGATTAGTCATGTCAGCGCCTGAATGTTCTATTCGGTTCTTGATCCAACGCATCCCTGCCATAACAGTACACCCGTACCGCTTTGCCGGACCGCTGCCCTTGACATATAGTAGTATCACGTGTCAGAGCTCGCACGAACAGCCACAGCCCACCTTGCCAGTGACCCTAACCCGTCGGCGCTGGCTGCCGCCACACAGGAATGGCAGGGGTTGTCGAACGGTGGGTAATTGGTGCGCGCCAGGCCAGATGCGCCGTCGCGCTGTGTTGTCGGGCCGTGCCGTGCACCACGTCGCATCAACGGCAAAGTAAAAGACGGGCAATCCACGTATACATCAACATTACTTGATTTAGCTGTAGCAGGAATTGTGACGAGTCGCTCAAAACTGAGGAACCGACCATGCATCCCAATGCAGTACTACTACTACTCACCTATAGCTTCACCTGCTAGTCTCAAAAAAAAAAAAGCTTCACCTGCTGATTAGTCAATCGTATAATTGAGACGGTTCAGGATTAGGATGGTTGGGCGCTAGCTACAGACAAACGGCAAGATGCTTACGGAGTAAGTATGGCGGATATCATGCTTAATTCAGCTGCTACCGGCTTTATAATAAAGGATTAGGTGAGCTGCTCCATTGTCACAAACCCAAACCAGCGCGAGCGCCAAGCTTTGCAGGCTTGCAGCGTCCATAATCCAAATGCATCTGCCCAGTGCCCGCAGCTTTGCCGGTTGTAGCTTTAGTTTGTCTTGCTTTTGCAAGAAGGATTGCTTCACCGGTGCAGAACCAAGAGTGGGTGCTCGATCATTAGCTGCTGAGGAGAAGAGTAGGAGAAGGCATCCTTGTGGTAACGGTGTGTTCGATGCAAAAGGGAAAAAATTGCCGTTTCATGGGCGATTTGTGCGGCCGAGAGGTCGCCGTCAGGAACTGGTAGCTGGGCAGGGCCTTTCCGGGCAAGACAACTCCCTGGGCAATGGCCGCTTGGATAGGAACCCTTGCCCATGCAAGGCACCACATGAAGTTATTGCCGGACGATTGTTTGCAAGTTATAAATAGCCGGCACAGTGCTGTCGATTTAGTTTTTTTTTTTTCAGCTTCGTGCAAGCTGTCCAGTTTTCAGCGCTGATTCTCGAATGACTGGTGTGTTCTATGATGAATGAAGTACACGGAAATGAAAAGATGTACTAGAAGATAGCGCGTGTGTACTGTATGGCAAAAAAAAATCATTATAGAATTCATGCAACGCCGCCAACTACACAATAGAAGGGGACACGTGTCACATGCATGGCTTTCTCTTCTGGTTGATTGAAGTTTGAATACTGAAACCATGATTTCCACCCCCACCCGCAATTAGTATGTTCACTCCTTTTCTTTTCTCTATGCTGACATGAAAAGATCTTATCAAGGAACATCAAGCACGAGCAACTCGTGTAGCACAATTTATTTTTGGTTACAGCGAACTGTCATCTGTCGAGCCGAGCGATCGATGCAGATACGCCATAAAACCGAAGCACAATAGTACTCTGACACTACACTGAAAGCAACACGGCGACTCTGCACTCGCTATCCGAACTTTATCACGCCATCACCACGTCTCCATCTCACAAATGTGAACGATTATTTGTCGAAAGGACGACTGTGATTGACAATTGTTCACCACTGAGCGCGGAGATGTGTTCGCCATGCTTGCAGGAACGTGCTGCGCGCCACGATCGAGGTGCCGGAGGCCGGCGAGATCAACTTCCACTGCACGCACCTGGACCACCTCGACGAGGGCTGGAGGATGAAGCAGGTCGACGCCATCCTCCGGTCCAGCGACGGGCCCCACATCCTCGCCGGCGGCCTCAACGCGCTCGACGGCACCGACTACTCCGCCGAGCGATGGGCCGACATCGTCAAGGTAGCCACCGCTAGCCTGCATTTTGCTTGACGTCGTCCTCCGAGTATAGCAGAACAAGTTCAGTTTATGGGATGAAGGGAAACTAAACTGTTTCATGTGAAATCTCTGTGAATTCACTCCATGTGTTCCTGATAATCCCAAGTTGTTGTTGTTGTTGTTTGCAGTACTACGAGGAGATCGGCAAGCCGACGCCGAAGGTGGAGGTGATGAGGTACCTCAAAGGAAAGCAATACGTCGATGCCAAGGATTTTGCTGGGGAATGTGAAGCTGTGGTAGTTGTGGCCCGCCCTGCATTTTGCTTGACGCCGTCTCCGAGTATAGCAGAACAAGTTCAGTTTATGGAAGGCATGGATTGTTTTTCCTGATTCCTGAATCACACATAAACTAAACTGTTTTATGTGAAATTTTCTGTGAATTCATTCAGTGCCTGATAGACCAAAGATGATGTTGTTTTGCGTTTACGACATGTTGCAGTACTACGAGGAGATCGGAAAGCCGACGCCGAAGGTGGAGGTGATGAAGTACCTCAAGGGAAAGCAGTACGTTGACGCCAAGGATTTCGCCGGGGAATGTGAAGCTGTGGTGGTGGTGGCCAAAGGCCAAGGTACCTAGCTTTAATCCTCGGATAATTTCAGCTCAGTTCGTTACTCTGCAAAATGCCGTAACCACTTTCAGCACAGACTTTTGCATATGCTGCTTACTGACGCACTGCCACTCCAGATGTGCAGGGGACATGCAAGTACGGCACGAGGGTGGACTACATCCTGGCATCACCGAACTCACCCTACAAGTTCATGCCTGGATCCTACACGGTCATCTCTTCAAAAGGAACGTCGGATCATCACATAGTGAGGGTGGATGTAACGATATGCCCCATCAAAGAAACCGATGCGGAGATGGGGAACCGGAAACAGAGAGTGGTGAAGATGAACAAGAAGGGCTCCAGGAAAGGGATATGGGGGACTAGATGAATATCTTTTTTGCTGTGTTGCTTTACAATTTTCTTTGTTCGTTTGGTGGTGTGGAAGTCGGGATGGTTTGGAATGTGTGTACAGCTACGGTTGAAGTGAGATTGAAGAAGCCGGTTTGCAATGGCTAGCTGCTGTGATGTAGAGTAAGCAAGAAGTGGAAGCAACGCATTTTGGTCCGGTTTCCCTTCTGTTTCTTGTGTCTTCAGCTCAAAGTTCTCTATTGTTGAACTGTTGCCGTAAAAGGGAACCGCCGCTCGTTTGGGATCCTTTCCGATCAGAAAAAACCGTCTCCAAATACGTGCGGCATTTTTTCCATTAATGGTGATGGCAACATCAAACTCTCACGGTTCGCGCTGTTTCTGTTGAAACTGTTGAAAAGTTGAACGTTTGTGTCAAGGGACTACTGAAAAGGTGATGGCAGCGCCAAGAAACGAGGACTTTCAAGCCTTCCAAATACGGCAGAAGCTGCTGCAAGTACGAAATGGGCTTCTGTGAAATGTTAGTCACGGTTGTCTAGTGGTCACTCATGAAAAATGGAAGTGTTCCTAAAAAAAAAGGAAGTTGAATGTTTTTTCACACCCAAGAAAGCCAGCATATTTTTGTTGTCGGGTTTCCCTTATGTTGGTTACCATCTTGCGTCTGTTTGTAGCTTCATTCACGTGTCTTCAGGTGTAAGCTCCCTATAATCGTAACTGGGTTACTGGATGCCGTAAAAGAGGTGCACGAATTGGCAATACATAGTTATACTCAAGGTCAGAGAGATGAAACTTTGAATTCATTGCAAAACACTCGCATAATAGAAGAGGAGTCATTTTGACAAATCTGCCACTTAGCATCAACTAGAAGAATTTGGAGTGGGAATTGCCCCAAGCCGTAGAATGGGAAAACTAACACTGAGAAACTTAGTTTATCAAGGAATAAGATATGTCCAAGCTAATCAGGGCCTGCTGTGTTGCTGAGATGTCTTCATCCTCATAAAGAAGTTTTGTTTTCAGCCCACTTCTGCGAAGCCAATTCAGTTTGTTTCCAACTCTTTCTACCACAAATCTTAGCAGCAGAAAAAGATCTAACCGGCAAGCTCAATTATTTCGTAGTTGTCTGTCTAAGCCTGACAACAGCTGAATACGGTCCCCTGTACAAGCTTACGGACACAAGCAGACACGGTGCAGCAAACAACACGGTTAAGCATGAGGTCCAGATGGTACATGATACCACAACCACCCTGACTGAATCCCCAATGACCTTGAACATTCATGGTTGGGCACAGTCCTTCGCCCCTGAAGGGTGCATGTCACCTACATGCATAATGCTATGCAGATGAGATGATGCTGGTGCATTGCATACAAGCATAGGCCCTATCATCCCAGATGTGGAAATAATCTAAAAAAACTAAATGCCCAATCCAAATACTAGGTAGTTAGGGGCAAATTGCAGTTCAACATCAAACATACAAGCAGGTACACATACATATTCATAATAATATTTTGCCTTGCTCATGTAACATACAGGCATTTTTTCCATTAATGGTGATGGCAACATCAAACTCTCACGGTTCGCGCTGTTTCTGTTGAAACTGTTGAAAAGTTGAACGTTTGTGTCAAGGGACTACTGAAAAGGTGATGGCAGCGCCAAGAAACGAGGACTTTCAAGCCTTCCAAATACGGCAGAAGCTGCTGCAAGTACGAAATGGGCTTCTGTGAAATGTTAGTCACGGTTGTCTAGTGGTCACTCATGAAAAATGGAAGTGTTCCTAAAAAAAAAGGAAGTTGAATGTTTTTTCACACCCAAGAAAGCCAGCATATTTTTGTTGTCGGGTTTCCCTTATGTTGGTTACCATCTTGCGTCTGTTTGTAGCTTCATTCACGTGTCTTCAGGTGTAAGCTCCCTATAATCGTAACTGGGTTACTGGATGCCGTAAAAGAGGTGCACGAATTGGCAATACATAGTTATACTCAAGGTCAGAGAGATGAAACTTTGAATTCATTGCAAAACACTCGCATAATAGAAGAGGAGTCATTTTGACAAATCTGCCACTTAGCATCAACTAGAAGAATTTGGAGTGGGAATTGCCCCAAGCCGTAGAATGGGAAAACTAACACTGAGAAACTTAGTTTATCAAGGAATAAGATATGTCCAAGCTAATCAGGGCCTGCTGTGTTGCTGAGATGTCTTCATCCTCATAAAGAAGTTTTGTTTTCAGCCCACTTCTGCGAAGCCAATTCAGTTTGTTTCCAACTCTTTCTACCACAAATCTTAGCAGCAGAAAAAGATCTAACCGGCAAGCTCAATTATTTCGTAGTTGTCTGTCTAAGCCTGACAACAGCTGAATACGGTCCCCTGTACAAGCTTACGGACACAAGCAGACACGGTGCAGCAAACAACACGGTTAAGCATGAGGTCCAGATGGTACATGATACCACAACCACCCTGACTGAATCCCCAATGACCTTGAACATTCATGGTTGGGCACAGTCCTTCGCCCCTGAAGGGTGCATGTCACCTACATGCATAATGCTATGCAGATGAGATGATGCTGGTGCATTGCATACAAGCATAGGCCCTATCATCCCAGATGTGGAAATAATCTAAAAAAACTAAATGCCCAATCCAAATACTAGGTAGTTAGGGGCAAATTGCAGTTCAACATCAAACATACAAGCAGGTACACATACATATTCATAATAATATTTTGCCTTGCTCATGTAACATACATGGCACAATGCTGTTTCTTGTTTCTACTTCAAATTGTTTAACCGGTCCATCAAAATCCACCAGCTGCTTGAGTGCATTGAATAAAGATCCAACATAAAAGTTTGAACAGATCAGGAAAGCACAACATTTCGTTATACAGAAATGAGCTCCATCAGTTTGCATTATTTCAGTGAAAGAAATCAGAAACTAGTATAGGAGCGATATGACGGGCATATTATGCAGAAGCCGCCAGCAGCTCCCTTTCAGCTCGCTCACGGATCCTCCTCTCAAGCTCTGGCCTGAAGTGCCTGATAAGCCCCTGCACAGGCCACGCTGCAGCATCCCCAAGAGCACAGATAGTATGCCCTTCAATTTGCTTTGTGACCTCCTGAAGCATATCAATTTCCTCCAGCTTCGCATTACCGACCTTGAGTCTCTCCATGATCATCCACAGCCAGGGTGTGCCCTCCCGGCAAGGTGTGCACTGCCCACAGCTCTCATGCTTGTAGAAGTATGACAGCCTAGCAATCGCATCAACAACGTCTGTGGATTTGTCCATCACAATAACTGCTGCCGTACCCAATCCAGACGTCACAGCCTTCAATGCATCATAGTCCATCAACACATCATCACATATGTGCTTTGGGAGCAAGGGAACAGAAGAACCACCAGGAATAACTGCAAGCAGGTTGTCCCATCCTCCTCTTACACCCCCGCAGTGTCTCTCGATCAATTCCTTCAGAGGAATACTCATCTCCTCTTCCACAGTGCAAGGTTTGTTGACATGTCCAGAGATACAGAAGAGCTTGGTTCCCGAGTTATTTTTGCGCCCAAAGCTAGCAAACCATTCTGGACCACGCCTGAGAATAGTTGGGGATACAGCCACGGTCTCAACATTTGTCACAGTTGTGGGACAGCCATAAAGCCCAGCATTGGCTGGGAAAGGAGGCTTCAGCCGAGGTTTGCCCTGCTTCCCTTCAAGGCTCTCTAGAAGGGCAGTCTCTTCACCACAGATGTAGGCACCAGCACCAAAATGTATGTGCACATCAAAATCATAACCAGATCCACAAGCATTCTTACCAAGAAGTCCAGCAGCATATGCTTCCTGCCGGGCCTTCTCAAGGTTGAGACGCTCATTCACATATTCACCTCTAATGTAAATGTAAGCAGCTGAGGCCCTCATTCCAACTCCAGCAATAAGGCATCCTTCCAGAAGTTTGTGGGGATCATGACGCATGATTTCTCTGTCTTTGCAAGTTCCAGGCTCACTCTCATCGGCATTAACAACAAGATAAGAAGGACGTCCATCAGATACTTTGGGCATAAAGGACCATTTAAGACCAGAAGGAAAACCTGCACCTCCACGTCCTCGGAGACCAGACTTCTTCATTTCATTAACAATCCAGTCTGCCCCCTTAAGCACCAAATCCTTGGTCCTGTACCAGTCACCCCTCTTCATTGCACCTTTCAGAAATGGGTCATGCAGACCATAGAGGTTTGTGAAAATGCGGTCCTCATCTTTGAGGCCACCAAAGTGAGTCTTCTCCGGAGGGGGTGGTGGTGGTGGAGGCTGTGGTGTGCTTGACGTAGTAGCAGCCTGGGTGCTGAATGATCTGCTAGCAGAACAAAGGCCAGCACCATTGAAAGAACGAGCATGCTGAGCCCTTGATAGAGAATGCAAGTACTCAACAGCAGCCTGAAAACAAAATGATAATGTGGTGAATGCCAGTGAATTACAATAGTCCGTGCCATGATATGAGACTTCAATAATCATTAGGGCTTCTATGATATCTGGAAAAACATATGGTTTACTGCAGCAACTGATATCTGGACAAAAAAGGAAAAGATGCACGGCCAGGAATTTATAGTTGCTACTTTTCTGCTCAGACTTAATCTAGGAGTCAAACTATCAAATGAGACCCTAATAAATAGATCAAATAGTACGCAATACAGTTGAAGTGAATGATTAGGTTTTAAAGATTTTAAGTGGGGTGTTAGTTAACATAAAAGAAAATGGGAATAGTGTCAGAACATGTCTGATTATATTTCCTCAAAAAACGACCTACCTGATTATAATACTAAAATATCGTATAACTTCGTATAATGGAAAGAAATCAGAAACTAGTACATGAGAGATATGACGGGCATCTTATGCAGAAGCCGCCAGCAGCTCCCTTTCAGCTCGCTCACGAATCCTCCTCTCAAGCTCTGGCCTGAAGTGCCTGATAAGCCCCTGAACAGGCCATGCTGCAGCATCCCCAAGAGCACAGATAGTATGCCCTTCAATTTGCTTTGTGACCTCCTGAAGCATATCAATTTCCTCCAGCTTCGCATTACCGACCTTGAGTCTCTCCATGATCATCCACAGCCAGGGTGTGCCCTCCCGGCAAGGTGTGCACTGCCCACAGCTCTCATGCTTGTAGAAGTATGACAGCCTAGCAATCGCATCAACAACGTCTGTGGATTTGTCCATCACAATAACTGCTGCCGTACCCAATCCAGACGTCACAGCCTTCAATGCATCATAGTCCATCAACACATCATCACATATGTGCTTTGGTAGCAAGGGAACAGAAGAACCACCAGGAATAACTGCAAGCAGGTTGTCCCATCCTCCTCTTACACCCCCGCAGTGTCTCTCGATCAATTCCTTCAGAGGAATACTCATCTCCTCTTCCACAGTGCAAGGTTTGTTGACATGTCCAGAGATACAGAAGAGCTTGGTTCCCGAGTTATTTTTGCGCCCAAAGCTAGCAAACCATTCTGGACCACGCCTGAGAATAGTTGGGGATACAGCCACGGTCTCAACATTTGTCACAGTTGTGGGACAGCCATAAAGCCCAGCATTGGCTGGGAAAGGAGGCTTCAGCCGAGGTTTGCCCTGCTTCCCTTCAAGGCTCTCTAGAAGGGCAGTCTCTTCACCACAGATGTAGGCACCAGCACCAAAATGTATGTGCACATCAAAATCATAACCAGATCCACAAGCATTCTTACCAAGAAGTCCAGCAGCATATGCTTCCTGCCGGGCCTTCTCAAGGTTGAGACGCTCATTCACATATTCACCTCTAATGTAAATGTAAGCAGCTGAGGCCCTCATTCCAACTCCAGCAATAAGGCATCCTTCCAGAAGTTTGTGGGGATCATGACGCATGATTTCTCTGTCTTTGCAAGTTCCAGGCTCACTCTCATCGGCATTAACAACAAGGTAAGAAGGACGTCCATCAGATACTTTGGGCATAAAGGACCATTTAAGACCAGAAGGGAAACCTGCACCTCCACGCCCTCGGAGACCTGACTTCTTCATTTCATTAACAATCCAGTCTGCCCCCTTAAGCACCAAATCCTTGGTCCTGTACCAGTCACCCCTCTTCATTGCACCTTTCAGAAATGGGTCATGCAGACCATAGAGGTTGGTGAAAATGCGGTCCTCATCTTTGAGGCCACCAAAGTGAGTCTTCTCCGGAGGGGGTGGTGGTGGTGGAGGCTGTGGTGTGCTTGACGTAGTAGCAGCCTGGGTGCTGAATGATCTGCTAGCAGAACAAAAGCCAGCACCATTGAGAGAACGAGCATGCTGAGCCCTTGATAGCGAATGCAAGTACTCAATAGCAGCCTGAAAACAAAAATGAAAATGTGCAAAATGCCAGTGAATTACAATAGTCCGAGCAATGATATGAGACTTCAATAATCATTAGGGCTTCTATGATATCTGGAAAAACGTATGGTTTACTGCAGCAACTGATATCTGGACAAAAAAGGAAAAGATGCACGGCCAGGAATTTATAGTTGCTACTTTTCTGCTCAGACTTAATCTAGGAGTCAAACTATCAAATGAGACCCTAATAAATAGATCAAATAGTACGCAATACAGTTGAAGTGAATGATTAGGTTTTAAAGATTTTAAGTGGGGTGTTAGTTAACATAAAAGAAAATGGGAATAGTGTCAGAACATGTCTGATTATATTTCCTCAAAAAACGACCTACCTGATTATAATACTAAAATATGTATAACAAAAAGGCAATTTATATCCTCACAGTAGTTTATCAGAACATAAGCATCCTGATAACAGGCATTCCATGCTAACTGAGAATTTGACTGATATACGGACGGTAAAAAGTATATGTGATTAAACAGGGGAAATCTACGTGCCCCAAGGTAAGTGCCATCTCAGCATATTAAAAATTAACTTACGACAACAATTTTAGTTATCACAAAAGTTTGAACTTATTTATGAGTATACTCCCACTGTTCCCGAACTCTAGACGCTTCCGACCAGCAAGTGAACTAGAAATGAACTAACAAGCACTGTCCGAATGTCAACAATATTAAAGCGGAGGAGAATATTTGTTCTATTGACTTCACAAATAAATTAAACAGGTTTACCCTAACTGAACTAAAAGATTAACTTCAATGTTGAAATGTGCATGTAGGCCATAGACAACGTCAGAATGTGTAGCCAAGATAGCAAACCTGTTTTCCTTTCAGGTCAAGAAAATAAAGTATCATTTGCATAATTCAATTCACATCAGAGTAGCATTTCTGTCAGTTTGCGTATGAGCCTAGAGATGAGCTGAGCTTCAGAATATCAAATTGAATGGTAAGCAACTCCCATCCAAACCCAAAATGGCGAAGTCGACAAACCACCAGCCAGGTGAATCGACGAGATTCCTACGGACCTTACAAGGTACGCAGAAGCCCCTCCAAGCTGGGCTTCACCACTCCAAACTTTCTCTCAGTATCTACGCCTTTCCCAGTCGCTACTCGCTACCATGTTGCTAGTTGCACAAGAGATTCGTGACCCTGTGCAAACACACGTCGATTGGAAACAGCTCAAACCCCCCCCCCCCCCCCCCCCCCCCACCGA
>LAPY01000249.1:227600-256290 GCA_000970635.1 Eragrostis tef
GGCAGCACGGGCACGGCCCGTTTAAGCCGCGGCACGCAAAGGCCCGTTAATGGCCTATTAAAGCACGAGCTCGAATAGACAATAGTGTAAATATATTTTGAATTCCTATAGGCTCAAGAAGGAAACTTAGTCTGATGGTAAGACATTTCACTCTAGACCATGAGGTCTTGAGTTCAAATTCTCATGTCCCCCATTTTGCTATATATTGACTCTAATGGGCTAAACGGGCTTACGTGCCGTGTCGGCCCGAAATTAAATGGGCCGGGCCAATTCGTGCTCGGGCCGGGCGGCCCGTTTGGACGGCACTAGCTCAGGGCAGGTATGCTGCAGAATCCCTATAAGTAGCGCGCGCTTTAAGATTCGTGCGGAATAGAGATCGAAGGCGTGGCGGTTTCTTCTTCCTTTCTTCCATCCGCGCTCGCTCCCTCGCGTCCAGCACCGCAGTCGCCGCCACACCCGTGCACTCGTTGTTCCAGCGGTTTCATCTGTTGTTCTAGCAGTCGCTTGCATTGTTCTAAGCAGATCCGGCGCAGGGCGAAAGCGAGGAGGGCGTGAGACGAGAGGCGGCGGCGACCTTCGGCGGCGTCCCGAGGAGGAAGAAGGCGATGTGGGCCGCCATGGGCCGCGCTACACGCCGCTCGCGGTAGCGCGGCCTACGGATTGGCGGTCCCGTATGCTGTCTCATATGTCGTCTCATACACGACACATAATCATAAGACGATTTATAAGACAAGACATACAATGTATGATTGTTTTAGTTGTCTCGTAGTAATTGCATCTTTTTTTAATTTATGGATGAGAAAAGAAATGTTTATGAGTTGTATGGCAACTATAGCTCGTACAATGATGTGTAAGCCGTCTCATACTCTTAAATTCTAGTGTTTGAGGTGGTTGCCTCACGAAACCGCCTATTTTTTTTTTCTCCCTTTCTTTTTTACCTCATCAAAAATCTTATGTGGTGTTGCATGAGACGGTCTACGAGACTGCTTACGTGTAACATTGTACCTGCTCTTATTGGGTTGTCAGTTTCCATCGTTCAAGGTTTACTACGGAATATGTAAATTGCCGGGTACTGTCTGAAAATTAGTGTGAAAACAAACACCATCAGCACAAAATCTAGGAGAGCTGTTGCTTCTCGTGCCTGCCCGTGAAGCTGAATCACCATCCGGGTGCACGAAAGCAGAATCCACATGCCGAATGACACGCATCTCATCAGGTCCACGAGAATTCGAACCGGAGATGTCCTCCTCCGTGCATTTTCAGAGTAGATGCTTTATAAACCACACCCATTCACCAAGCAGCACGAGGAACGTATTAAAATTTCTTGATCATCTAGCACCGAATTTGCAAAAGTGATTTCCACAGTTATCGAATGATCTACGCACGCACCCACATGCGGTGGAGGTGAGACGCGTTGGGTTGACGCGACCCGCACCGTCCCCTGCTCCGGCTCGTATAAAATAGGAGGAACAAGACGCGCATCACCACCAGAAGCCCGTCTCCCGCCGTTTCCTCCTCCGTCCCCGGCCGCGTCGCCGGCGAGCTCATCGCGAATCGGATCAGCGGACAAGGTGAGCTCCCCCTCCCCCGTCCCTCCCGCCCTCTCGTCACCGTGGATCGATCCTTCCGTCCATCTCCTCGCTCCCTCTCTCTCTTCCACCTTATCAAAAATTCTATGTGGCATTGCATGAGACGGGCTACAAGACTGTCAACGTGTAGCGTTGTACCTGCCCTCAGCCGGTCAACCTGTGGACGGCATCTTCACTTTTTATTTGTTCCCTTGAGCTGAAAAAAATACCTCTTCTAGTTTCCTCTCAGTTGCCGAGATTGACGAGTTCATATTTTTCTTCTAAGAAGAGGTTTACGTGTTTAAATGAGATTCTACGTGGAATGGAGCAACTTTTTAACAAGATAATGTCATATGATACTTTAGATATGCTTGCGAATGGTGCAGTTGAAAACTATGTACTACAAAATTACCACTACGAATGTGTTAAAATGCCTGACACGGGGTTTGATTCCACCCCAATCTTATCTAAAAAAGTAATATTTTCAAAAAAAATACAAAGAGTTTTACATAAGTCAAGGCATATTTTTTTATGAGATGTAATTATGTGAAAAAAGCCCATGCACTAGTGCTTAATACCTTGTCGTGTGGCGATGTCGTCTTTTGCGAAATGCTACGATACATGTATCAATATGACTCTTGTTCGTCGGTTTGCATCAAGTTACTGTAGAGTTGTGATTGGTTGGATATACTATTTTCTTCTCCCTTTTAGTAACCTTTGGAGCTTCGTCAGATGCCTGGCTGGTTTCATTAGTTGGAACCTGTTTATGCTTTTTTTAGTTTTTTTCTTATTGTTGGATTTCTGGACAGCCAAGGCTGCTATGGACTATTGCTTCATTCTTAGTGAAAGGACAAAGCACCTGCCATATTATTCTTAAAAAAAAGTTGGATATACTAGTTCGACTAGGTGTCCCGCATGTATAGCTACCGATTGATCGGTTAAGGCTACAAGCGCTCTCCAAACTCTCCGCTTGCAAATGGTAGTCACGTTGCTGAGCTATATATGGCTTGCGCGATACAAAAGGCATCTTCAGGTGGCTCTTTATAAGTGTAGAAATTTCATCTTGGTAAATGCTACTGAAGCTGGACAATATAATGGGCCATTCATTATAATATATTATATACTGTAGAATTCTTTTTCCAAAAAAAATCACGACTAGGATCAATGCTCATTTTCATCAAACGACTTGCATCCGTTGATCATATTACACAGCTCGTGAAGAAGCTAGGAAACCACATTGACTCCCTTACCTATAATACTGCAGATTTGCATAATATTTTTTTTGAACTGCAGATTTGCATAATTTACGGCAGCCTGAAGCAAAAAAAAAAAAACGCTTACTGGCGGCACGCCCCCAACCACTGGTCGTGGAGTTGACTGGAGTAGTGGGAGTGTGGGACTCGATCCGACGCAACCCAGCCCGTCACGAATCGCGCCCCCTCGCCACCTCGTATAACCCCGAACCCATTGCCCTCTTCAGCCCTCCCAAAAGAAGGAACTCCGTTCGCGTCTGGGGACTTGAGGCCGCGTTTCCCACTACAACCTCCTCCTTCTCCGCCCACTCGTCCTCCTCCGCCGCGGCGGCGGCGCGGCTCGCGGAGCCCTCCCGGCGCCGATCTCCAAAACCCTAAAGCCCTGGCGCGGTAGGGTTGGGGCTGGACTCCGACCGGTGGGTCGCCCGCCATGGCGCCCATCAACAGCAGCAACATGGAGCAGCACTCGCAGCGGCTCCTCGAGCCCGAGCTACGTACGTCCCCGCCGCGACCCCCTCCCCAATTATCGACTGCATTTTTCGGTTACGCTTTCTTGGTGAATTTTCAGCCGGCTCCGCTGTGCTGGGCTGCGATTTCTCTCGGGGTTTGGTTTCGGGTTTGGGAATTTTCTAATGTTTGGAAAAAATTCGGTGCATTTTGCAGTTCGCGGTGTATGCAACAGTGTTTCTCCCTCGTCCCTTACTCTTACTCTGTCTCTTGTACTGGGTTTCTAGTCGAATTTCGTGTTTCCAGCTTATTCATTCGGTGTGGAGTACACCCTGGCATTTTTTATCTACTATAAAGTGCGAAGTGTATGCTGCGGTGTCTGCATTTTTTTTTTTCTTACTGAGTCTCTCAGCCAGCTTCTGTTTTTGATCACTTTTCCGAACCGAAGCTTTATTCATTTTTAACAAACGGGGCCTTATTCTTGCCACATGTATATGGGTGCCCAATATAATGCCACTGAGTATATACGCCCCTGAGGATGTTGAGGCTGTGCAGATTTTAGTATTTTTACCTTATTTCTGTCCACATTCTGCCCAATCCCCCTCATTTTATTTGTTTGTGTTTACCGATTGTTTCTTTCTGAGAGCTGCTTATCTTACTCCCTCAATTCGTTTTTTGATTGAGCAGAAACAACGCACCATTTACATTTCATCATGCAAAATAGTTAATATAAGCTTTGTTACATACCCGCATGTTCTATTTCTTGAATTGGTCTGATACTTAGCTCTTATACTCTGCAGCGGTGCAAGTACGGCTGCAGCTTGCCATGGAAGTTCGAGACAGCCTGGAGATGACACACACTCCGGACTACCTAAACTTTCTTCGCTGTTACTTCAGGGCATTCTCATCTATCCTCACCAATTACACTAAGCCACAGGCCACGGAGAATGCTGAGCACAAGCTGCGTAATGTTGTGATTGAGATCCTCAACCGCCTTCCACACAGCGAGGTACTCCGACCGTTTGTTCAGGATTTGCTCAAGCTTTCTCTCCGTGTGCTGACACAGGACAATGAGGACAATGCTCTCCTTGCCATTCGAATAGTGTTTGACCTCCTCCGTAACTTTCGCCCTACAGTTGAGGCGGAGGTGCAGCCATTTCTTGATTTTGTTGTTACCATATACCGCAACTTCCCTAATACCGTTACCTACTTCTTTGAGAATCCCAATGCCAATGCCAATATATCAGCTGCTGTGCCCATCCAGCATTTGGACCCTACTGTTGAGGCCCCTGGCACGATGGCAGTTCCTGGTGGTGGACAACTCAACCCAAGTGCACGGTCATTCAAGATAGTCACAGAGAGCCCCCTTGTTGTGATGTTTCTCTTTCAGCTGTATGCCAAGCTTGTGCAGACAAATATCCCATTCCTGTTGCCACTCATGGTTTCTGCCATCTCTATCAAGGGGCCGGACAAGGTGCCACCACACCTTAAGACACCCTTTAATGATCTGAAGGGTGCGCAGGTCAAGGTAGGTCTGAGTCTGTCTATTTTTGGTTACCTTCTATGTAGAGTTTGTGATGGATTGCTGGTTTCTGCTGCAGACTTTGTCATTCCTAACATATCTGCTGAAGAGCAATGCGGATTACATAAAGCCATACGAGGAAAGCATATGCAAGAGCATTGTGAATTTGCTTGTTACATGCCCTCCTGATTCTGTTTCCATTAGAAAGGCAAGGATTGGGATGGAAAATTGTCAAATTCCCGTGATTATATGCACCGTACTTTGAAAAATACTCATTTATTTATTTGGATGTATTGATTTACAGGAGCTGCTAGTTGGTCTTAAGCAAGTTCTCAACACTGAGTACAGGCGAGGTCTGTTCCCATTGATTGACACACTTCTTGATGAAAGGTAAGCAAATCAAAATTTTATTTTGTGTTAATATTTGTCATTTTGTTGTGTCAATCTCTGGTTCTTCCTGAAATATGAGCTTTCTAGGATTTGATTCTGCTTTCATTTTATGAGTAAGATACTTCTTTGTATTCTCTCTAGCATGCTCTTATTTCGATATACATGTAAGTGGAAATCCTCTTCACTTTGTGGAGTGCTTCACGTGGGGCCTGTGATCATAACTTATTTCCTCCTTTTTCTTTGAGTGGCTTTAATTAAATTTTTTTGGAAAGCTGAATGGTCCTGATAAAGAGATTAGAAATGTCCAAACACTTCTAAAATAAAGGGTAATAATACAAGGTGATTTGTTGCCACAGAGGACTAATGCATTAAATTTAACTTAATCTATAGAAGCATATTATGCTAACAAGGAATCCTCTGAAGCGCTTGATTTTCTCTCCTGAACTCTTAAAAGCAACGCAGATAATTTCCTAAATGGCTAAGTCAATTCCACCCGTTTATCTAGGGGTAAAATGAATTTACTTCTTAATGTAAGACAACCTTTCTATGATTTGTATTCCGTTTAACTCAAGTCAATTTTAGTTCTCAAAATTAGAATCATAAGTAGAGGAAGACTTCAACTATGCATGAAGCAGTATTGTCTGGAAACTGTTTAAAGGACATATCAAGCTGCCCATTACCTCAATCGCATGTGATGTGTTAAAACCATTGTGATGAAGCACTTTAATCATTTTCTCCCTCTGCAGATGTTTAGCGTTCCCTGTTCTACATGTTCTCGTTCCTAATTCACACATTTTCTAAAACCTTGTTTGTATTGTCAGGGTCTTGGTTGGCACAGGTAGAGTTTGCGTCGAAACGTTAAGGCCTCTTGCTTATACTCTTCTTGCAGAATTGGTTCACTATGTTAGAGAAGATCTTTCTCTTCCACAGGTTTGCCTCTTTTTAAACTTTGGTTAATCTGCGCTGTTTACATATCTAGGGCAATATTTTATTTGAGTTGCAAATATATTTGCGAATGGCTCAGACACCAACACATGACTAAGCATATGATTAATTTTTGTTGTTCTAAACACCTTGCCAGTTCTCTTTTTGGCTAGTTGAGATACATTACTTTGCTGGACACATCATGACTGAACATACTAGTCACTTACTCCCTCCGTTCTAGATTTGTTGACGTTTCAGACAGCATGAATTAACTAGAAATGAACTACAAAACCTTGTCTGAATGACAACAAAAAATGGAGGGAGTAATTGATTGTGAAACCCTTTGATGATAAACTTTACTTTAAAAGTGTTTATGATTTTATTTAGTTTTTTGTAATTCATGTGTCTGTTTGGATGATATTTTGCTACTAAAGCAAAGTTTGACTTCACTTTTGTGCAGCTTTCACGCATCATTTATTTGTTCTCTCGGAATATGCACGATTCGTCATTAACCCTTGTGATTCATACGACATCCGCTCGTTTGATGCTGAATCTGGTATGCTTGATATTCTTTTTTTTTTGGGTAGTGAATAAATAGGATTTACATTCTGGTGCAGTTTATGTTTTTGGATTTCTTTTGCTTCTCAGGCATACTAGCACACAAAACTTCGTATGTGTGTAAGTAAATTAGGCAGTAGTGTAGCTATACCAGTATTTGTAATGTACTGCTTGTGGTGGTTTTTAGGTTGAGCCCATCTATCAGAAGGGTGTTGATCAGCAAAGCATGGATGAAGCACGAGTTTTGTTGGTAAGAAATTCTTATTCATGGTGGTACTTCTGTTGTTTTTCTGAATCAACTATTCTTATATTAGCCTGAAAATGCTTAGGGTCGGATATTGGATGCATTTGTTGGGAAGTTCAGGACACTGAAGCGAACAATCCCTCAGGTATGCAGCACATTTGTGATTTCTTTCTGTTGAGTGGGGCATGTTGGAAGGAATTTGCTGCCTAATTCGTCACCATATGTCATGAAAACTCTGGCTCTATATTAGATATTGCAACCCTATTCTGTAATTAATGATCAAGCGATGTGTGTTGTCAGCTGTACATACTGTTCTGTTAGAACTTTAAATGTCATGAAAGTGAAATATGTGTAAGCCATGCAATGTAATATTGAACATAGTGCATGTAGTTACACAGTATGCTCTCCCTCGCTAGCACTCTGTCTACATGATATTTACTTTGCCAGTGACATTTAATGGCGTGATTTATATATGTGCCTTCAAATCATAATATAACATGTATGTGCCAAAGATGTTTTTTGTACAGAAAAATCATTGTTACCTACTTCAGTTCTGTTGCCTAAATGGTAAGTTTTCTCCTTTCTGTCTCTTCAGTTGCTTGATGAAGGTGAGGAGGGGAAAGAGCAACCAAATTTAAGAATGAAGCTTGAAGTCCCATTACAGGTATGTCGTGAGTAGATTTCCTTACTTGGAGTTAGCAGTATGTCTCTTCAATTGACATCGCTAACTGCCCCTCGCCTTCTTGAGGCAATCATAAACTGATGGTTGATCTTTATTAAATTAGAATTTGTTAACTGTGCTGAACTTGCAACCATAAACTGTTGGTCGCTAACTCCTCATCTTTTGGCATTATTTTGCAGACTGTGCTGAACTTGCAACCACCTTTGGAGTATACCAAGGAAGTTCACGATTATAAAAGTTTGATAAGGACACTTGCTGTGGGTATGTATTATACAGTACCTACATTATTAAACATATTAAGCGTTTACTGCAGTTAATGGTGACATTCAAATGGATATTTCATATTGAACTCCTGACAGGAATGAAAACAATAATATGGAGCATAACCCATGCTCATTGGCCCCGACCACAGGTACAATAAACCTCCCATTTTGTGGATTGTTTTCTTAGCCATTTTGATATTATAGTTTGGCATTATTCCCTTGTACTTACAATCTGGTCATGTGACAGCAACAGAATCAACAGGCTTCAAATTTGCAAGTTCAACCGTTCAGGGGACTGCGGGAGGATGAGGTCCATCACCTTGAAACATTCACACTTTCTTTGTTTGATTGAACTTTTGCTAATCTATTTTAATTGTCTTCTAGGTGCGGAAGACATCGGGTGTTCTGAAGTCTGGTGTTCACTGTTTGGCTCTTTTTAAGGAAAAAGATGAGGATAGGGACATTCTGCAATGTTTTTCACAGATGCTTGCTATAATGGAAGCTCGTGATATAATGGATATGTTTTCCTTTTGCATGCCTGACCTCTTCGACTGCATGATAACCAACAACCAGCTCTTGCACATATTTTCCACTCTTTTGCAAGCTCCCAAGGTTCTCCGGCCCTTCACAGATGTATTGATTAATTTCCTTGTTAGCTCAAAGCTTGATGCCCTGAAGCAACCAGATTCACCTGCAGCAAAGCTTGTCTTGCAACTTTTCCGATTCTTGTTCATTGCTGCAGCAAAAGCTCCAGAAAGCTGTGAACGCACACTTCAGCCTCATGTGCCTGTAATAATGGAAGTTTGCATGAAGAGTGCAACTGAAGTTGAGAAACCCCTTGGTTACATGCATCTTCTTCGTAGCATGTTTCGTGCCTTGAACAGTGCAAAATTTGATTCATTGATGCGTGATCTTATACCATCTCTGCAACCCTGCCTCAATATGTTGCTCTCCATGCTTGATGGGCCAATAAGTGAAGATATGAGGGACTTGGTTTTGGAGCTCTGCCTGATTCTACCTGCCCGTTTGAGTTCTTTGCTGCCCCACATTCCTCGTCTAATGAAACCTCTTGTTCTTGCTCTCAAAGGTAGTGATGACCTTGTGAGCTTAGCTCTGCGCACGCTAGAGTTTTGGATTGACAGTCTGAACCCTGATTTTTTGGAACCTAGCATGGCAAATTTAATGTCAGAGGTCATTCTTGCTTTATGGTCTCACTTAAGGCCTCCTCCTTACACATGGGGAACAAAATCCTTGGAACTCTTGGGTAAGCTAGGGGGTCGAAACAGGCGATTTCTGCGGGAGCCTCTAGCACTTGAATGCAAGGAAAATCCGGAACATGGACTACGTCTAGTTCTCACTTTTGAGCCTGCAACACCCTTTTTAGTTCCTCTAGACAGATGCATACACCAAGCTGTTGGTGCGGTCATGCAAGGTAGTAGTATGGAAGCTTTCTACAGGAAGCAGGCTCTTCAGTTTGTTCGAGTATGTCTTGATTCTTTGTTGAATCTGAGGGAAAATGTATCTGGTGAGGGGGTGAGCCCTGGTGTTCTTGGGACATTACTCATCTCTTCGTTGGATCCTTCGAGGCGTCGCAACGATGCTTCAGATATGAAGGTTGGTAGAAGCGCTTATGTTTTCAGCATATGCATTTTAGCAGTTTTGTTCTGCATGCCATTTGACATCTCTGGTTTATCATTCACATTTTCCTTCTGTATTTTTAGTTACTCAAATTT
Organism: Eragrostis tef; assembly: GCA_000970635.1. Classification (NCBI taxonomy): domain Eukaryota; kingdom Viridiplantae; phylum Streptophyta; class Magnoliopsida; order Poales; family Poaceae; genus Eragrostis; species Eragrostis tef. Next base: position 237,185 of record LAPY01000249.1, read on the forward strand.
CCAAAGTGGACTTAGTTTTACTGGCATGAACCATGAGATTCATACTGTATACTTTATCCGGTTGTTTTCGTTGGTGCTAATTAGTACATTGTGAACTAACAAGTGTCAACAAAAAGGAAATGTGTGTGTGTTGGGGGGGGGGGGGGGGGGTGACACTGCGCAGATGTTTGTCAGCCACAGCACCAACATTGTACTTCATGGTTGCTTGTCAATTGGGATTAGTAATTATTGTTCAATTAACCTAAAACTAAGACAATATTCTCATGATTATTGTGGTATTGTTGCTGTTCAATTGTCTCCTGTACTGTCTCAACTGGATCTATGTAATGTTTTGTACTACCGAATACCGAAAATACCGATAGCCAATCTTTCTGTTCCACAAACAAAACATTTATGTATCAGTAGTAGGAGTGCCGTTATGATTTGAAGTATTGGAGGTTTCTTGTGCAATTGCTGCGATGTCTTTGTAACTATCTACACCCTAATTGTTGAATCAGGTGTTATCAAAGTAGCAGTCTAGACAACTATCGTTATACAATAAAATGATTGTTTTCGATGGCCAATTAGACTGTCTTTTTTTATTACATAGTTTTCATTGATTCCTGTCCAAACAAAATTAATTTATAGATTATTGAGTTTTGATGTTTTTCTGCCTTTCTGGTGGAGTTTGTACAATAGTTATCTTACTGATTCTTCATTTCTCTTTGGTTTTTAGGGAGATTTAGGTGTGAAGACAAAAACACAACTACTGGCTGAGAAATCTGTTTTCAAGACTCTACTTGTAGCTGTCATTTCAGCTAATTCTGACACTAGTCTTCACGACGAGAAGGATGACTATGTTGTCGATTTATGTCGGCATTTTGCTATGCTTTTCCATGTTGATTCTCCATCCTCCAATCAATCTGGATTTATGCAGCCTATTGGTACTTCCCTCCCATCTAGCATCAGCATGGGATCTAGATCGAGAAGCAACACATCGTCTAATCTCCGCGAGCTGGACCCCTTAATATTTTTAGATGCATTGGTTGAAGTGCTATCCAGTGAAAATCGTCAACATGCAAAAGCCGCGCTTTCTGCTTTGAATACTTTTGCCGAGACATTAATCTTTCTTGCACGTATGAAGCACACTGGTATGCTAAGGGGAGGTCCTAGCACCCCTATGCTAGTTTCTAGTCCATCTTTAAATCCAGTATATTCTCCTCCCCCAAGTGTGCGGGTTGCTGTATTTGAGGAATTGTTGCCTCGGTTATTGCATTGCTGTTACAGTAGCACATGGCAAGCTCAGATGGGTGGTGTAATGGGACTTGGTGCATTGGTCGGTAAGGTGTCTGTGGAGACCCTATGCATCTTTCAGGTCAGAGTTGTACGGGGTCTGCTATTTGTTCTTAAGAGGCTTCCAGTGCATGCAAACAAAGAGCAGGAGGAGACAAACCATGTCCTAACACAAGTTCTGCGGGTAGTAAACAATGCAGATGAAGCGAACAGTGAGCCTCGTCGACAAAGTTTTCAGGGAGTTGTTGAGTATCTCGCAACCGAGCTATTTAATCCCAATGCTTCAATGGTTGTTAGAAAGAATGTGCAGGCATGCTTATCACTGCTTGCAAGCAGGACTGGCAGTGAGGTCTCTGAATTGCTTGAGCCATTGTATTTACCATTGCTTCAGCCTCTCATTTCAAGACCTCTTCGTTCAAAGAACATTGAGCAACAGGTACGTCATTTTTTAAGTTCTGACCTTTGAGTCATTCAACCTAAAGTCTACATATATGGATAGATTGACTCCTCCATTTTGTCACAGGTGGGAACTGTCACAGCTCTAAACTTCTGTCTTGCACTCAGACCTCCACTTCTAAAGTTGTCTCCCGAGCTTGTCAATTTTTTGCAAGAAGCACTGCAAATTGCAGAGGCTGATGAAACTGTGTGGGTCACCAAGATGATGAATGCAAAAGTAGTTCTTACATGGAACAAACTAAGAACTGCATGCATCGAACTACTTTGTACTGCAATGGCATGGGGGGACTTAAAAGCTCCAAATCATAATGATTTGCGATCAAAGATTATTTCAATGTTTTTCAAGTCTCTAACATGCAGGACGACAGAAATTGTCAATGTTGCCAAGGAGGGGCTTCGTCAGGTGCTCTTTAGCTGTTACTATGTTCATTGCCTTTTCTTTGCTAATTTCCTATACTTTGGTTTCACTATTCGAAAGTCGAGTGTCCTCATCTTTACCATTGCATTTCATAGGTTGTTCAACAGCAAAGGATGCCAAAGGATCTTTTACAGAGCAGCTTAAGGCCTATCCTAGTTAATTTAGCACACACAAAGAGCCTTACGATGCCTTTGCTACAAGGATTAGCTCGTCTGCTGGAGTTACTGTCAAACTGGTTTAATGTCACTTTAGGTGCTAAGTTATTGGATCACTTGAAAAAGTGGTTGGAACCAGAAAAGCTTGCCCAGACTCAAAGATCTTGGAAGGCTGGAGATGAACCAAAAATAGCGGCAGGTCTGAATCTTAATCTTTCATGGAGCTCTCTTTTTTTCCTTTCATTATCTGTTCTGTACTTATGTTTACCTTTTTTCCCGCAAGGATTCAAGCTTCAAATTCTATACTTTATACTTATGTTATGTACTTATGCTATGCATTACTTGATTACGTTTATGGAACTATACTCTATTTTTTAGTAGTTTGGATTTAGAAGCAGTAATAATAACCAACCCTTGACTAGTTTGAAAGTATCTGTATTGAAAAGAACCAATATCACAGCTAATCTTGTCTGACGTGCCTGTAGCTGGGAGCGAACCTGATCTCATGACTGACTTTGCTTTCCCTTTCTTGGACAGCTATGATAGAGCTTTTTCACCTTCTACCCCCGGCTGCAAGCAAATTCTTGGATGACCTTGTTACTTTAGTGATTGATCTGGAAAAGGCACTTCCTGAAGATCAATTTTACAGTGAAATCAACAGTCCTTATCGGGCTCCACTTGCAAAGTTTCTCAACCGTTATGCCGTGGAGGCTGTAGATTATTTTCTTGCTCGATTAAGCCATCCAAAGTATTTCAGAAGGTGATCACTTTGTGTATTCAAGTTCTTTATGTTGCATAATTATTATTATTGTCGGCGCCATCATATTTGAATATTCTATAACGAAAGCAGACAAAACACTTTTCTTTTCATTAGTGAGAAGCTTCAGAAGCCTCGTTTAGCTCCACATTTTGGTTATTTATATGATATACTTTTGCTAGACCATTTGCTGTACCAAAACATTAGCTGCAAATACTTGAGTTGGCCTAATACAAAAGTTTTTTTTTTGAGTTATACTGTATATTTCTGGAGATATTTTTGTACCTGCACCTTGTTGCTGTTCCCGTTTTCTTCTGTTATACTTATTTTCTTTTTAGATTTTCCTATCAACCCTCTGGGTCACGCTAAATGTGATTGGCAAACATCGATTCAACTCCCTTCTTTTTTTTTTTTGGTTGCTGGCAAAACAGTTTCTTACAGTACTAGTCTGTATTTAAGAAATGTAAATAGAATGGAAGTTATCATGCACTACCTACATCTTATAGCCTATCATTGGGACAATACTAATTAGCTTGCTATTTGCATCTTCTTATTGTTTCTTATAAACAGGTTTATGTACATAATCTGCTCAGATACTGGGGAATTGAGGGATGAACTTGCAAAGTCGCCTCAGAAAATACTTGCTAGTGCCTTTTCGCAGTTTTCTCCTCAAACTGATGCAGCTGCTGCTCAACTATCTTCCTCTGTTAAAGATGAAGCTCTTACCGGAGCAATAACTGAGAGTTTCACTGGTCAATCTTCCTCAAACATGGTTACTGGATCTGATAGTTATTTTAATGGACTAGAGCTTGTCTCAGCCCTTGTGAAATTAATGCCTGAGTGGCTCCGTAACAACCGGGTTGTCTTTGATACATTGTTACTTGCATGGAAATCGCCTGCCAGAATTGCTCGACTACAAAACGAACAGGAACTGAGTTTGCCCCAGGTAGCCTGCTATATTATTTGTAACATCTGATGTTTCGTATTTATGCCATATTAACAGAACGATATTGTTTCAGTTGACTTTCACTCACGAATACTATTTCCTGATTCTTGCATTATTTCTTTTGTTTTCACATTTTAATTACTTGTTAGGGTCTCTCCTCTGCACTAGTACTTAGTAACCACTGGTGGTACTAAATTGTCTGACCACTTGGATTCCTTGACAGATACTATTCTCTTTTATAATGTTAACATTCTCTAATGGTAATTTCACACTTCTTGCTCAAGTGATTGACAATCCTATGCTATTTCTGTCTCATGGGATTTAATGATGCTATGTGCAAGAGCTAAATACCGTGGCTCATTAACTATTTAGTCTTTGTGGAAGATGTATATATGTGTCCCCTCCTTGACAATTTTTTAAATTGCTATCATGGAAGTTTTGAGTCGCAATTTTTCCCAGTATTTGTCTTTGTTGCTAGCACTTTGCATGTGTTTACTATCTACAGCAGCCTTGATGTTGTTAATCTTGTTTTCTGAACAGGTGATGGAGAGTAAGCGGCTAATAAAATGCTTCTTGAACTATTTGAGACATGATCGCACTGAAGTTGGTGCACTCTTCGATATGCTATCAATATTCTTGTACCGTAGTCGCATCGATTATAGCTTTCTTAAGGAATTTTATGTCATAGAGGTAACCCCATATGTTTTGGATTCCTGATTTTGTACTTATTTTTTGCGAGGTAACTTTTTGAATCATTCTTTTCTTATCATCTTTATGTGTTCTTTTAGGTTGCTGAAGGATACACACCGAATCTGAAGAAGACTATTCTTAATCACTTTCTGAACATATTCCAGTCAAAACAATATGGGCAGGATCATTTAGTGGTTACCATGCAGATACTTATCCTTCCAATGCTAGCTCATTCTTTCCAAAATGGGCAAAGTTGGGAAGTTGTTGATTCTTCTATAATTAAAACTATTGTTGACAAGCTTCTTGATCCTCCAGAAGAGGTAACTATTCTGAAAGCACTACTATAACACATGTCAACAGCAGATTTTCTGTGCTTCTCGCAAGTGGATAATTGGAGTTGTTATTTCTTTAGGTCAGTGCTGAATATGATGAACCATTAAGAATAGAGCTCCTTCAGCTTGCAACATTACTTCTGAAGTATCTACAGAATGATCTCGTTCACCATCGAAAAGAACTGATAAAGTTTGGTTGGAACCATCTCAAGCGTGAAGACAACTCCAGCAAACAGTGGGCCTTTGTGAATGTTTGTCATTTCTTAGAGGCCTATCAAGCTCCTGAGAAGATTATCTTACAGGTATTTTGATATAAATTTCTTTTACGTTACCACTATATATTCATCATTCTTATATCAATCTATTATTGGGACATATTATTTTACCCAGGTTTTCATTGCGCTGTTACGGACATGCCAACCAGAAAATAAGCTTCTTGTGAGGCAAGCTCTTGATATCCTCATGGATGCCTTTGCTACAAGGATTAGCTCGTCTGCTGGAGTTACTGTCAAACTGGTTTAATGTCACTTTAGGTGCTAAGTTATTGGATCACTTGAAAAAGTGGCTGGAACCAGAAAAGCTTGCCCAGACTCAAAGATCTTGGAAGGCTGGAGATGAGCCAAAAATAGCGGCAGGTCTGAATCTTAATCTTTCGCAAAGCTCTCTTTTTTCCTTTCATTATCTGTTATGCACTTATGTTTACCTTTTTTTCGCAAGGATTCAAGCTTCAAATGCACATTACTCTAATATTAGTAGCAATATCGTATTACTTGATTATGTTTATGGATTTATACTTTATTTTTTAGTAGTTTGGATTGAGAAGCAGTAATAATAACCAACTCTTGACTAGTTTGAAAGTATCTATATTGAAAAGAACCAATATCACAGCTGATCTTGCCTGACGTGCTTGTAGCTGGGAGCGAACCTGATCTCATAACTGACTTTGCTTTCCCTTTGTTGGACAGCTATGATTGAGCTTTTTCACCTTCTACCCCCGGCTGCAAGCAAATTCTTGGATGACCTTGTTACTTTAGTGATTGATCTGGAAAGGGCGCTTCCTGAAGATCAATTTTACAGTGAAATCAACAGTCCTTATCGTGCTCCACTTGCAAAGTTTCTCAACCGTTATGCCGTGGAGGCTGTAGATTATTTCCTTGCTCGATTAAGCCATCCAAAGTATTTCAGAAGGTGATCACTTTCTGTATTCAATTCTTTATGTTGCATAAATATTATTGTTGTCGGCGCCATCATATTTGAATATTCTATAACAAAAGCAGACAAAACACTTTTCTTTTCAATGATGAGAAGCTTCAGAAGCTTTGTTTAGCTCCACATTTTAGTTATTTGTATGATATACTTTTGCTAGACCATTTGCTGTACCAAAACATGACAAACTTATTAGCTGCAAATACTTGTGTTGGCCTAATACAATTTTTTTTTGGAGTTATACTGTATATTTCTGGAGATATTTTTGTACCCGCACCTTGTTGCTGTTCCCGTTTTCTTCTGTTATACTTATTTTCTTTTTGGATTTTCATATCAACCCTGTGCGTCACGCTAAATCTGATTGGCAAACATCAATTCAACTCTTTATTTTTTGGTTGCTGGCAAAATAGTTACTTACAGTACTAGTCTGTATTTAAGAAATGTAAATAGAATGGAAGTTATCGTGCGGTACCTACATTGTATAGCCTATCATTGGGACAATACTAATTAGCATGCCATTTGCATCTTCTTATTGTTTCTTATAAACAGGTTTATGTACATAATCTGCTCGGATACTGGGGAATTGAGGGATGAACTTGCAAAGTCTCCTCAGAAAATACTTGCTAGTGCCTTTTCGCAGTTTTCTCCTCAAACTGATGTAGCTGCTGCTCAACTATCTTCCTCTGTTAAAGATGAAGCTCTTACCGGGGCAATAACTGAGAGTTTCACTGGTCAATCTTCCTCAAACATGGTTACCGGATCTGATAGTTATTTTAATGGATTAGAGCTTGTCTCGGCCCTTGTGAAATTGATGCCTGAGTGGCTCCGTAACAACCGGGTTGTCTTTGATACATTGTTACTTGCATGGAAATCACCTGCCAGAATTGCTCGACTACAGAACGAACAGGAACTGAGTTTGCCCCAGGTAGCCATGCTATATTATTTGTAACATCTGATGTTTCATATTATACCATATTAACAGAACGATATTGTTTCAGTTGACTTTCACTCACGAATACTATTTCCTGATTCTTGCATTATTTCTTTTGTTTTCACATTTTAATTACTTGTTAGGGTCTCTCCTCTGCACTAATACTTAGTAACCACTGGTGGTACTAAATTGTCTGACCACTTGGATTTCCTTGAAGTTATTTTAACATAACATTGTTTAACTTTTGATGATTTTGTGCTTGACAGATACTATTCTCTTTTATAATTTTAACATTCTCTAATGGTAGTTTCGCACTTCTTGCTCAAGTGATTGACAATCCACTAAACTGTTTCTTTGTCTCATATGGGATTTAATGATGCTATGTGCAAGAGCTAAATACCGTGGCTCATTAACTATTTAGTCTTTGTGGAAGATGTATATATGTGTCCCCTCCTTGACAATTTTTTAAATTGCTATCATGGAAGTTTTGAGTCGCAATTTTTCCCAGTATTTGTCTTTGTTGCTAGCACTTTGCATGTGTTTACTATCTACAGCAGCCTTGATGTTGTTAATCTTGTTTTCTGAACAGGTGATGGAGAGTAAGCGGCTAATAAAATGCTTCTTGAACTATTTGAGACATGATCGCACTGAAGTTGGTGCACTCTTCGATATGCTATCAATATTCTTGTACCGTAGTCGCATCGATTATAGCTTTCTTAAGGAATTTTATGTCATAGAGGTAACCCCATATGTTTTGGATTCCTGATTTTGTACTTATTTTTTGCGAGGTAACTTTTTGAATCATTCTTTTCTTATCATCTTTATGTGTTCTTTTAGGTTGCTGAAGGATACACACCGAATCTGAAGAAGACTATTCTTAATCACTTTCTGAACATATTCCAGTCAAAACAATATGGGCAGGATCATTTAGTGGTTACCATGCAGATACTTATCCTTCCAATGCTAGCTCATTCTTTCCAAAATGGGCAAAGTTGGGAAGTTGTTGATTCTTCTATAATTAAAACTATTGTTGACAAGCTTCTTGATCCTCCAGAAGAGGTAACTATTCTGAAAGCACTACTATAACACATGTCAACAGCAGATTTTCTGTGCTTCTCGCAAGTGGATAATTGGAGTTGTTATTTCTTTAGGTCAGTGCTGAATATGATGAACCATTAAGAATAGAGCTCCTTCAGCTTGCAACATTACTTCTGAAGTATCTACAGAATGATCTCGTTCACCATCGAAAAGAACTGATAAAGTTTGGTTGGAACCATCTCAAGCGTGAAGACAACTCCAGCAAACAGTGGGCCTTTGTGAATGTTTGTCATTTCTTAGAGGCCTATCAAGCTCCTGAGAAGATTATCTTACAGGTATTTTGATATAAATTTCTTTTACGTTACCACTATATATTCATCATTCTTATATCAATCTATTATTGGGACATATTATTTTACCCAGGTTTTCATTGCGCTGTTACGGACATGCCAACCAGAAAATAAGCTTCTTGTGAGGCAAGCTCTTGATATCCTCATGCCTGCCCTTCCTAGAAGGCTTCCTCCTGGAGATAGCCGCATGCCAATATGGATCAGATACACCAAGAAAGTCCTTGTGGAGGAAGGCCATTCAATTCCAAACATGATTCACATATTCCAGCTTATAGTTCGCCATGCAGATCTTTTTTATAGTTGCAGAGCCCAATTTGTTCCTCAGATGGTCAACTCTCTTAGTCGCCTTGGATTACCATACAACACAACGGCGGAAAATAGACGGCTCGCGATCGAACTTGCTGGATTAGTAGTGGCATGGGAAAGACAGAGACAAAGTGAGATGAAAGTTGCTCAGGAAAGTGACAGCCAGAATCAAATAGGTGACATGGTTAATCCTAATGCTATTGGCGGTGACCCAAAGCGCTCCTCAGATGTTCCAATGTTTCCTGATGATTTGAGTAAGAGGGTGAAAGTTGAGCCAGGCTTGCAACCTCTCTGTGTGATGTCACCTGGTGGGGGATCCATACCTAACATTGAGACACCTGGATCATCAGGGCAAGCAGACGAGGAGTATAAACCTAATGCTGCAATGGAGGAGATGATCATCACCTTCCTAATAAGGGTTAGTATCCTCCGTGTTTTTTTTTTGGTTTGCCCTGTGAATCACATGCTGAACTGAACTAGTAAATTGGCCTTGTTAAAGCCCCAATCTTACGAGCCTCTTTCTTCAAGCCTTATATTCTGGTGTCCACTTGCATGTGATATGCTACATGTGTGACGGTTCTGCTGCATGCTTCCATTGGAGGCTTATTTTGCTACACATACAATTAAAAAAGTGTACCCTTTTCATTGCAACGGCCTGAATATAACATTAAGCTTTCTAATTGGTTTTATTTGAGGACAAAAAACATTTATGTTAGATGGCCCATTGGTCCTTTTTGAATATAATCCTTTTCATTGAGGTATTTCCATATTTGTTGTACACCAATGATATTGTGAAGCTATACTTTGTACTGCTGTACCAGTATGTTAGACAATCAGCATATCATTCAATATTGATAGTGTAGGCACATTAACTTTTCACATTCAAGTTGGATGTAGTAATATATTTGTTGATTTGGAGAACAGGTATCTCTGGTCCTTGAGCCTAAGGATAGGGAATCTAGCTCAATGTACAAACAAGCTCTTGATCTACTGACTCAAGCTCTGGAAGTCTGGCCAAATGCCAATGTCAAATTCAATTATCTCGAGAAATTGCTTGGAAATCTGTCACCCTCTCAGTCCAAGGACCCTGCCACAGCCCTTGCACAAGGCCTTGATGTTATGAACAAAGTCTTGGAGAAACAACCCCGCCTCTTTATTCGGAATAACATCAACCATATTTCTCAAGTAAGTAACTACAGATGAGATCTGTTCTCTTGGTAAGATCATTGTTGTAGTCGTATTTTGTTGGTACCAGGATATATTTCAGCTTGATGTGCTCTTTGTAATTTTTAGATACTGGAACCTTGCTTCAACAACAAAATGCTGGATGCTGGAAAGTCACTTTGTTCCTTGCTAAAGATGGTATTCGGTGCTTTTCCTCTTGAAGCAGCTACTACACCACAGGATATAAAGCTGCTGTATCAAAGAGTTCAAGATCTCATTCAGAAGCAGCTTGCTGCTGTTACAACTTCTCAAATATCACTTGAGCTTAGCAATGCTAATTCTATGATAAGCTTTGCACTGTTTGTTCTCAACGCACTAGCAGAAGTACAGAAGAACTTCATTGATCCATTTATCGGTTTGCTTTTCCGTGTCCTGCAACGACTCGCGCGTGACATGGGATCTTCTGCTGGCACCCATATCCGACAAGTATGTTTGAGTTATTGACATAATAAGATTATTCCCTTTTTTATGCGCTAGCAAGATTAACACATAGACACAAACAATCTACCTTTGTATTTTCTTATGTTCCACTTCTTATTGCAAATCTTGTAGCACTTAAGCTAACCTTAGTATTATTGGTCAGTTTTTAAACACTAATGAACTGTTACTGTAAGATACTTGCATATCATGAGTGAAACTTTACGGTTAAATTTGCTATATCCTGTAATGGGTACATTTTGTCATTCGTTAATGATTATTAAATCTGGAGTATTAATTATTTAATCACTTTCTGTTCCCACCATCAAAAGACTGCATCTGAAATACTTTGTTTTACTAGCGTATGATATCTCATTTTCCAGTAAAGTGTCATCGTCACTGACTTCGTAAAAATTTCAGGGACAGCGGCCTGATCTGGATTCATCAGTTAGCTCACGTCCTACTGTAGATTCTACCGTCATATCTAACATGAAGACGGTCTTAAAACTCCTAAGTGAGAGAGTGATGTCCTCTTCTGATCACAGAAAATCTATGGGCCAAATACTTCAAGCACTTCTTTCGGAGAAAAGCACTGATCCTAGCATTCTTCTATGCATCCTAGACATGAAAAAAACTTGGATTGAGGACGATTTCAGACTTGCTTCATCTACTGGCTCTGTTAGTTCACTTAACCCAAAGGAAGTACTAACGTATCTTCAGAAGTTATCCCAAGTTGACAGAAAAAGCTTCCCACCCTCTGCTCAAGAAGAATGGGATGCAAAGTATTTGGAGCTACTTTATTCGCTTTGCGCAGATTCAAGCAAGTAAGGACATCTTTACAGAGCAAAAGCCCTTTCGATTTTTTTCCGTATCCATTTAACAATTTCTGTTCCTGGTTCCTGCAGATATCCATATGCTGTTAGGCAAGAGTTCTTTCATAAGGTTGAGAGACAATATATGCTTGGACTCAGAGCAAAAGATCCAGAAATGAGGAAGCGATTCTTCAATATTTACAATGAATCTGTGGGAAAATCGTTGTTTTCTAGACTGCAGTTTATAATACAGACACAGGACTGGGAAGCAGTGAGTGATGTTTTCTGGTTGAAGCAAGGTCTCGATCTCATTTTGGCTATATTAGTTGAAAATGAACCAATCACACTTGCCACAAATTCTGCTCGTGTACCTGCGCTTATGGTAGCAGGGCCAGTTCCAGATCGCATTACATTGCCCCAGCAGGTTGCAGATGCTCATGAAAGCATGGATGGCACATCTCTGTCATTTGACTCTCTCACAACGAGGCATGCACAGTTCTTGACTGAAGCAAGCAAACTTGTGGTAAATACCTGTACTCTGAACTATGCTGATGCCTAAACTTCTGCTTTGTATACTGCATTTTTGTGACCTGAATATAAAACATATTTCTATTAAATCAGTTTCTTATTCCAAATCATGTAGGTGGCAGATATTATGGCTCCATTGAAGGAGCTTGCTTTTGCTGATGCAAATGTAGCTTACCATCTGTGGGTTCTTGTTTTTCCAATTGTTTGGGTCACCTTGCATAAAGAGGAACAAGTTGCGCTAGCTAAGCCAATAATTGGCCTTTTGTCGAAAGATTACCACAAGAGGCAGCAGGGAGCCAGACCTAATGTTGCCCAGGCACTTCTTGAAGGTCTTCATTTGAGCCATCCACAGCCGCGTATGCCTAGTGAGCTTATCAAATATATTGGGAAAACGTGCAATGTGTGGTATACGGCAATCGCCTTACTTGAAAGTCATATGGTGCTTATGAATGAAGCGAAGTGCTCCGAGTCATTGGCAGAGTTATATAGGCTTCTTAATGAAGACGATATGAGGTGTGGATTGTGGAAAAGAAGATCTATCACTGCAGAAACAAGAGCTGGTCTTTCACTTGTCCAGCATGGTTACTGGCTACAGGCACAGAATCTGTTCTACCAGGCAATGATTAAAGCTACTCAGGGAACATACAATAATACTGTCCCAAAGGCTGAAATGTGTCTTTGGGAAGAGCAGTGGTTGTCCTGTGCAACTCAATTAGGTCAGTGGGAAGTCTTAGCTGATTACGGGAAAGGGGTTGAGAATCATGAAATTCTATTAGACTGTCTCTGGAAGGTTCCTGACTGGGCATATATGAAGGAGAATGTTATTTCCAAAGCTCAAGTAGAAGAGACACCAAAGTTACGCCTTATTCAAGCTTTTTTCACTCTCCATGACAAAGGTACTAATGGCGTTAGTGAAGCAGAGAACCTTGTGAGCAAAGGTGTTGAACTTGCACTGGAACAGTGGTGGCAGTTGCCTGAAATGTCTGTGCAGTCACGGATGCCTCTGCTGCAGCAATTTCAACAGTTGGTTGAAGTGAAGGAGTCTTCTAAGATACTGCTTGACATTGCAAATGGGAACAAACCAGCTTCAGCAGGCTCGGGTGGCAATAACGCGCATAACTCATTTGCTGACCTCAAGGATATTCTTGAGACATGGAGACTTCGGACTCCCAATGAATGGGATAATATGACTGTTTGGTATGACCTACTCCAGTGGAGGAATGAGATGTACAATTCAGTAATAGATGCATTCAAGGATTTTGGCCAAACAAATCCTCAACTTCATCATCTCGGCTACCGAGACAAAGCTTGGAATGTGAACAAGCTTGCTCACATAGCCCGCAAGCAAGGTCTTCCTGATGTTTGTGTAACTATACTTGATAAGATGTATGGGCATGCGACCATGGAAGTTCAGGTACCTTCATCATCAGTCCATCACCACATATATAGCATTTTATATTGCACTATCTTCTACTAAAATGTGTTGTGATCTGGTTGCAGGAAGCATTTGTGAAGATATGTGAACAAGCTAAGGCTTACTTAGATATGAAAGGTGAATTAGTCAGTGGTCTTAACTTAATCAACAATACCAATTTGGAATTTTTCCCCGTGAAGAACAAGGCTGAAATATTTCGTCTCCGCGGTGACTTCCTTCTGAAAATGAACGATTGTGAGAATGCAAACCAGTCTTATTCGAACGCAATAGCTCTTTTTAAGCATTTGCCAAAAGGATGGATTAGCTGGGGAAATTACTGTGATATGGTATGCCTGCATTCACTTACGCTGTGAATAATATCCATTCTAAATTTCCAGTTTTAATATCCATTTTGTGGATTAGCTGGGGAAACTAAGTTCAATTGTTTGTTCTCTGTAGGTTTTTAAAGATACAAATGAAGAGGTATACTGCATTTTTGTGACCTGAATATAAAACATATTTCTATTAAATCAGTTTCTTATTCCAAATCATGTAGGTGGCAGATATTATGGCTCCATTGAAGGAGCTTGCTTTTGCTGATGCAAATGTAGCTTACCATCTGTGGGTTCTTGTTTTTCCAATTGTTTGGGTCACCTTGCATAAAGAGGAACAAGTTGCGCTAGCTAAGCCAATAATTGCCCTTTTATCGAGAGACTACCACAAGAGGCAGCAGGGAGCCAGACCTAATGTTGCCCAGGCACTTCTTGAAGGTCTTCATTTGAGCCATCCACAGCCGCGTATGCCTAGTGAGCTTATCAAATATATTGGGAAAACGTGCAATGTGTGGTATACGGCAATCGCCTTACTTGAAAGTCATATGGTGCTTATGAATGAAGCGAAGTGCTCCGAGTCATTGGCAGAGTTATATAGGCTTCTTAATGAAGACGATATGAGGTGTGGATTGTGGAAAAGAAGATCTATCACTGCAGAAACAAGAGCTGGTCTTTCTCTTGTCCAGCATGGTTACTGGCAACAGGCACAGAATCTGTTCTACCAGGCAATGATTAAAGCTACTCAGGGAACGTACAATAATACTGTCCCAAAGGCTGAAATGTGTCTTTGGGAAGAGCAGTGGTTGTCCTGTGCAACTCAATTAGGTCAGTGGGAAGTCTTAGCTGATTATGGGAAAGGGGTTGAGAATCATGAAATTCTATTAGACTGTCTCTGGAAGGTTCCTGACTGGGCATATATGAAGGAGAATGTTATTTCCAAAGCTCAAGTAGAAGAGACACCAAAGTTACGCCTTATTCAAGCTTTTTTCACTCTCCATGACAAAGGTACTAATGGCGTTAGTGAAGCAGAGAACCTTGTGAGCAAAGGTGTTGAACTTGCACTGGAACAGTGGTGGCAGTTGCCTGAAATGTCTGTGCAATCACGTATGCCTCTGCTGCAGCAATTTCAACAGTTGGTTGAAGTGAAAGAATCTTCTAAGATACTGCTTGACATTGCAAATGGGAACAAACCAGCTTCAGCAGGCTCGGGTGGCAATAACGCGCATAACTCATTTGCTGACCTCAAGGATATTCTTGAGACATGGAGACTTCGGACTCCCAATGAATGGGATAATATGACTGTTTGGTATGACCTACTCCAGTGGAGGAATGAGATGTACAATTCAGTAATAGATGCATTCAAGGATTTTGGCCAAACAAATCCTCAACTTCATCATCTCGGCTACCGAGACAAAGCTTGGAATGTGAACAAGCTTGCTCACATAGCCCGCAAGCAAGGTCTTCCTGATGTTTGTGTAACTATACTTGATAAGATGTATGGGCATGCGACCATGGAAGTTCAGGTACCTTCATCATCAGTCCATCACCACATATATAGCATTTTATATTGCACTATCTTCTACTAAAATGTGTTGTGATCTGGTTGCAGGAAGCATTTGTGAAGATATGTGAACAAGCTAAGGCTTACTTAGATATGAAAGGTGAATTAGTCAGTGGTCTTAACTTAATCAACAATACCAATTTGGAATTTTTCCCCGTGAAGAACAAGGCTGAAATATTTCGTCTCCGCGGTGACTTCCTTCTGAAAATGAACGATTGTGAGAATGCAAACCAGTCTTATTCGAACGCAATAGCTCTTTTTAAGCATTTGCCAAAAGGATGGATTAGCTGGGGAAATTACTGTGATATGGTATGCCTGCATTCACTTACGCTGTGAATAATATCCATTCTAAATTTCCAGTTTTAATATCCATTTTGTGGATTAGCTGGGGAAACTAAGTTCAATTGTTTGTTCTCTGTAGGTTTTTAAAGATACAAATGAAGAGGTTTGGCTTGAGTACGCCGTCAGTTGTTTCTTCCAGGGTATCAAATATGGGATTTCCAACTCAAGAAGCCACCTAGCTCGTATTCTCTACCTTCTCAGCTTTGATACACAAAATGAACCTGTGGGAAGAGCATTAGATAAGTATCTTGAGCAACTGCCCCATTGGGTTTGGCTTTCATGGATACCTCAGCTATTGTTATCATTACAAAGAAATGAAGCCCAGCACTGCAAATTGGTTTTGTTAAAGATAGCTCAAGTTTATCCACAGGTAAAATGATGCTACTTGTATTTCTTGGACTTGAAAACACATAATGTTTTTCCTGGTAATATATTGAGACATGTTACAGGCCTTATATTACTGGCTTCGTACGTACTTGATGGAGCGTCGTGATGTTGCTACTAAAACTGAAATGGGAAGAAACATGTTGGCTCAGCAGCGTATGCAGCAAGCTATGTTGGCAAACAATGCTGCAAGTAACTTGGCTGATGGCAGTGCGAGGGCATCTAATCATGCGGGTGGAAACATGACTTCTGACAACCAGGTTCATCAAAACACCCAATCAGGTGGGGCTACTGGTTCTCATGAGGGAGGGAACCTCCAAGGACAAGAGCCAGACAGATCTAATGTTGAAGCTGGTACAGGTGTCAGCCATGATCAAGGTCAACAGAGTTCGGCAACTGCTGAGGTTTCACAAGTTCCACTGAGACGCAATACTGGACTTGGTTGGGTAACTTCAGCAGCAAGTGCATTTGATGCTGCAAAAGACATAATGGAAGCTCTGAGGAGCAAGCATACCAATCTAGCCAACGAGCTTGAGGTAAGAAATAGCCGAACAATTTATGCTATCATTGAAATCATGTTAATGAGAAATCTAGAATAGGCAGTATTTTTAAAACAAAAAAAGTTCTGCCACACCCCTTTTTGGTATTCTTTTACGGGATTTGGATTGGATGGTTGTGTTTGGATGGGAACAAACCAGCTTCAGCAGGCTCGGGTGGCAATAACGCGCATAACTCATTTGCTGACCTCAAGGATATTCTTGAGACATGGAGACTTCGGACTCCCAATGAATGGGATAATATGACTGTTTGGTATGACCTACTCCAGTGGAGGAATGAGATGTACAATTCAGTAATAGATGCATTCAAGGATTTTGGCCAAACAAATCCTCAACTTCATCATCTCGGCTACCGAGACAAAGCTTGGAATGTGAACAAGCTTGCTCACATAGCCCGCAAGCAAGGTCTTCCTGATGTTTGTGTAACTATACTTGATAAGATGTATGGGCATGCGACCATGGAAGTTCAGGTACCTTCATCATCAGTCCATCACCACATATATAGCATTTTATATTGCACTATCTTCTACTAAAATGTGTTGTGATCTGGTTGCAGGAAGCATTTGTGAAGATATGTGAACAAGCTAAGGCTTACTTAGAAATGAAAGGTGAATTAGTCAGTGGTCTTAACTTAATCAACAATACCAATTTGGAATTTTTCCCCGTGAAGAACAAGGCTGAAATATTTCGTCTCCGGGGTGACTTCCTTCTGAAAATGAATGATTGTGAGAATGCAAACCAGTCTTATTCGAACGCGATAGCTCTTTTTAAGCATTTGCCAAAAGGATGGATTAGCTGGGGAAATTACTGTGATATGGTATGCCTGCATTCACTTACGCTGTGAATAATATCCATTCTAAATTTCCAGTTTTAATATCCATTTTGTGGATTAGCTGGGGAAACTAAGTTCAATTGTTTGTTCTCTGTAGGTTTTTAAAGATACAAATGAAGAGGTTTGGCTTGAGTACGCCGTCAGTTGTTTCTTCCAGGGTATCAAATATGGGATTTCCAACTCAAGAAGCCACCTAGCTCGTATTCTCTACCTTCTCAGCTTTGATACACAAAATGAACCTGTGGGAAGAGCATTAGATAAGTATCTTGAGCAATTGCCTCATTGGGTTTGGCTTTCATGGATACCTCAGCTATTGTTATCATTACAAAGAAGTGAAGCCCAGCACTGCAAATTGGTTTTGTTAAAGATAGCTCAAGTTTATCCACAGGTAAAATGATGCTACTTGTATTTCTTGGACTTGAAAACACATAATGTTTTTCCTGGTAATATATTGAGACATGTTACAGGCCTTATATTACTGGCTTCGTACGTACTTGATGGAGCGTCGTGATGTTGCTACTAAAACTGAAATGGGAAGAAACATGTTGGCTCAGCAGCGTATGCAGCAAGCTATGTTGGCAAACAATGCTGCAAGTAACTTGGCTGATGGCAGTGCGAGGGCATCTAATCATGCGGGTGGAAACATGGCTTCTGACAACCAGGTTCATCAAAGCACCCAATCAGGTGGTGCTACTGGTTCTCATGAGGGAGGGAACCTCCAAGGACAAGAGCCAGACAGATCTAATGTTGAAGCTGGTACAGGTGTCAGCCATGATCAAGGTCAACAGAGTTCGGCAACTGCTGAGGTTTCACAAGTTCCACTGAGACGCAATACTGGACTTGGTTGGGTAACTTCAGCAGCAAGTGCATTTGATGCTGCAAAAGACATAATGGAAGCTCTGAGGAGCAAGCATACCAATTTAGCCAACGAGCTTGAGGTAAGAAATCATGTTAACAACAAATCTAGAATAGGCAGTATTTTCTAAAACAAAAAAGGTTCTGTCACACCCCTTTTTGGTATTCTTTTACGGGATTTGGATTGGATGGTTGTGTTTGGTTTGCATGTCTCTAAAATGTACTCCGTAATAGAGAGGATAAGATTTGTGTCGGATACGCTGTAGTGCCATACTGTACTAGATATTGTGTTGCTTTGCAAAGTTAGCAAGCATTTAGAAGTAGCAGGAAGTAGTTAATATTAGTGTATATTATTGAATAACCAAATTTGTTCCTAGTTATCAAATAATTTACAAAGCTAGCAGTTAGATGACACAGAGTGGTTAATGTTCACTTCTTCATGTTTATATTACTGTTATGTTATTCAAGCTTGTCATTCAGCATGTAGAATACTTAGCTTGTCCGATCTGTGATATTTCAATGTACTGATTGGTCATCTAATGTTCTCATTGCAGCTTTTACTGTCAGAAATTGGATCAAGATTTGTTACTCTGCCTGAGGAAAGACTTCTTGCTGTTGTTAATGCACTGCTTCATCGCTGCTACAAGTATCCAACTGCAACAACAGGCGAGGTTCCACAGTCTCTGAAGAAGGAACTATCTGGTGTTTGTAGAGCTTGCTTTTCTCAAGATGCTGTTAACAAGCATGTTGATTTTGTCAAGGAATACAAGCAAGATTTTGAGCGTGATCTTGACCCAGAAAGTGCTACTACGTTTCCGGCAACGCTTTCTGAGCTTACTGAGAGATTGAAGCACTGGAAGAATGTTCTTCAGAGTAATGTAGAGGATCGGTTCCCTGCAGTATTGAAACTAGAGGAAGAAAGTAAAACACTAAGGGACTTCCATGTCGTCGATATAGAACTCCCAGGGCAGTACTTCACAGATCAGGTTGG
>LAPY01000250.1:13267-32378 GCA_000970635.1 Eragrostis tef
TTATTCCTGCACCCTTGTACTCCTCGCATAATCAACATACCAAATAATAATAAAATATTCCGGTCACGATGCTAATCTTCACGTAACCAAACTATTTCCTTTCACAATCCCGTATATGAATTTCTTTGGGCAACACTTCTCCTTCTTGCACACGGCTTGCATCAGCTCAAATTCAGGTGTCAAAATCCGGTATCAACATTTGTAGATATTGTAGAGGCGCACCCCCTGGTGAAATTTTGCTGCAATCCGTTGGATGAATCACCGGGAACGCCAATGCCAATCAGTGGCGGCAGGGGTGGGCGCGAGGGCAGGGGGGCGTGGAAGAGGCCCTGTATTTGTAGGGAGAGGTGGGGTTGGTAGGGGAAAGAAAGAAAAAAAAGAAATATGAAAGAAAAGGCATTAATTCGGTGTTTAATGCTCATTTTCTTTCTTTTTGACTTCGGTAGGTGGAATGAACATAGACGCACTCTTTGCAGGTAGGACGTGTGAGGTAGATGGATAAAATGATGTCGGATATATGATGGCGATGACAAGAGGAGAAATTCAACAAGGATTTATCCAACCTTAAAATCCTTAACCTATTCCTTAATTTAATAAAATTCATTTTTCATCACATAAAACAAATTTATTTTATTTTCTAGGAGAAAAGCTAGCAAAAAATCCTTACATACCAAAATAGTAATTTTGGCGTGTGACATTGTGCGGATTGGTAAAATCCCTATATGGTCTTAAAAAAGCACCCAAACAATGGCATGCTAGCAAAAAAATCCTTCACATCCCAAAATAGGAATTTTGGGGTGTTACACTCAACAATTTGGGAGCCCTGTTCCGTCACACCTTGTGCACATGCGTCGGGGCGGCCCTGCTCCTGCCCAAAGCACTTGTTAAGAGGGGCGCTGACTTACACGGCTATCGGCTCCCTAGGTAAGGGTGAGGGGGAGGGTTCGGGGGGATTTTCTCCGTCTGTTTGAGAAGGTTTTCTACTGTAGAGGACGACATGCTGTCAAGTTTTTGCCACGGTCAGCCGGGACCGTTATATGACATGTGTAGCACTTTATTTTTTAGCAGTTTTAAAGCCAAAATAATGGCCAATATTTCTTTTCTTCAAACTTAACCGAAACTGGCATGACCGAGCATGCACAAGGCTGGACTTTCGTTTTCGTTCTAGCAGCATTGCCTTATATGCCATCTCAGTTGTCATATAATTTGGCAATGGGTCCAATACTTGTTTTTGTACTGATAACTGGCTATGGCTATAGCGTTGCGAATATTGCCCCGGAGGTGGTAGCATGCATGTGCCACAGGGCCTAGTTAGACACATCATTCTTGTTAACATGAGTCCACATGCTCATACAAAAAGGATAAATGCTTTTGGGAGGATAAGTGGGCTGGGAACTTTACAACAGCGCTTTCCTTCCCTGTATAACATTGCTAGAAGAAAAAAAAATGGTTCGGTTGCTACTGTTTTTAGTACAACTCCTTTGAATATTTCCTTTTGGCGTGGTCTTGTAGGAAATAATTTAATTCAATGACACAACTAAGTAGCAAGGATAGCACAGACTAGACTTAATGATAGTAGGGATAGTTTTAGATGGAATTTACATCAAAATGGCGCTTTCTCTGTCAGCTCTATGTATGGTGCATTAATAAATAATGGTAATATGAGACAAAACAAATCTTTGTGGAAGCTAAAGGTGCCTTTAAAAATAAAGTTTTCTTATGGTATCTTACGAAAGGGGTTGTTTTAACGAAAGATAACTTAGCTAGACGGAATTGGAATGGTAGTAAACTTTGTGCTTTCTGCTCCAATAATGAAACTATTCAACATTTGTTCTTTGATTGTCACTTTGCTAAATTTATTTGACGAGCGGTGCACTTTACCTTTGGTTTGGATACTCCTAATAGAGTCTAGCATATGTTTAATGGTTGGGTAAGAGGGGTAGGAACTAAACTTAAGGGACAACTGCTAGTTGGTGCTTCCGCTTTATGCTGGATCATATGGCTAAGTAGGAATGATATGGTCTTTGACAAATGTCCAATGAAAACTTATATGCAGGTACTATTCAGAGGCACTCACCATTGGTTAAGGTTATGGGCGCACCTACAAAAGCATCGAGGACACCAACATGATGAGGGAGGCATGCCGCGGTTTGGAGATGACGGTCATGCAAATTTTTGCCAATCATAGATGGCGATTTTCTGATTTAGCAATAGAATTGCTTTGTAATAAGTCCAATCAAACTATTTTGGTGTTTTTCTCAATTTTATTTTGGTTGGTGTGCGGTAGGCAGGCGGAGTGCTGCAAATTTGATGTAATAATGCAGGTCATAGCCTCTTAGGTGGTCAAGGTCTGATGCTCTTTACCATTATCTAAAAAGATGTAGTTTACATTTTTTTTTGGTGATGCTAAATTAACAAACTACAATAATATAGACCTTTCGATTATCCTTTCCTTAAAAGCGTACAAAAACACCATTCACACATGTGTATTATTCTCCCATAAAAATAAGTACCCTAAAATTTTAGAGAAAATTTCGTAACAATACTTTCTAGATGTTAAAAAGTTTTCTATAATTATTTTTTTTGCATAGAGTTTCTAGAAGTTTTTTGTTTTGATATTTTGTTTAAATTATTGGGCGTGCTAACTATGATAAATATGATGGTGATAAGATTCAAAATAAAATAGTGTTTTTTTCATACGTAAAGTGATATAGCACTAGAAAGTAGAAGACGTTCTAAGTGTTTCACAAAAGCTAGATGCCCCTACTTAACAAAGAATATACATAACACCTCCAAATGGAACCAAGACAAACGAAATCACAATACCCACTAACTCAATAACAATGTAAACCCAAGAATATACATAACAAAGTAAATGCTAAAATATATCAATTTGAGTCTAAAAAGCACAATCACATATCAATTTGAGATGGTATACGAACAATATTCGATAAACAAGTTTAGTGGCCTAATATTAGATATTATGCATGAGGCTACTATAAAATGAAGCATCCAACTTTAAGATTAGAAGGGAGATATGAGTAAATTTCTCACGCGTGTCGAGGATTTCAAAATGTTTAAAAAGAAGGATAGTTGATAAATAATTAATTGCATTAGTTTAACTAGTTGCTATGAAAAATGGCGCTGACTCCGGAAATGAATATATTTTAAACTATGTATATTAATAAAAAATAAAAAAAACTATAGGTATAGTTTGTTACTGTTATATTACCATAGTAGGCCTATATTGGAACATTTATGAAGAATTTGTGTAGACAACAGCATCATGTCTGTCGGTGTAAATATAAAAATGAAAGCTTCCATTTATTTAAGTTTTACTTTCCCTTTCCAAATATGATTAATTCGGTCAATCATAACTGCCATTATTGTTAATGTTTTTCCTAGTATGCCATTTGTTGTGAGACGGAAAAAGTAGGTTCGAGGTGCTTTACGATCGGGAAGATCCAACACAAGGTGTCAGGGTAGTCCCATTTGCGATGGTGGGGCGGCAAGAGAGCTCAATACAACGGCAAGTTGGCATGATAAGGGTTGATCATCACACGATAGTCATTGTGTCAGTCTTAATTTGTACAAACGACGACCCAACCTTTTTCAATGCTGGTGGCGTCTTGGTGTATTGTTAGGAGTCGTATGCCGTTAGGAAAAACAATTTGATGAAATTTCTTTGAAATATTTGACATTTCGTCTTTTCTATGGTCCGAAAATAATGTTGAAATGAACAGTACCAGCAGAAATTTTCCGGTGAGTTCTTTCAGGCAAAACATCTAGTGACCGATAGACTAAATACTACAAAACAAGAGCACCTAGTGAGCCATGGGCTGGTGATGGCCGATTTTCCTATTTTTAGTAATTTATAGTTATAGAACTTAAAAAAATGTTAAATCGGTGTGAGAATTTTAAAAATAGCAAGGACGCTGTTAGGGATAGCGTCTAGTTTGGAACATTGTTTTCCTTCTCGTGTCCAGCGACAACGCAGCATGACGTGCAGATCTAAACAACGTCCGTGTGGCACTTCTCGTGTCCAGCGACAACGCAGCATTCCGCGCGCTCGCGGCGATGGCCGCTGCCTGTCGAGTCTCAACTCTCAAGGGTCTCCTTGCGTCGCGCCGCCCAGCTGCTGCTCTGCCGGTTCGATGCCTTCTTCGCGGCTTCCTCAGGGTTGGATCTATATTCAAAATAAAATAGTGTTTTTTTCATACGTAAAGTGATATAGCACTAGAAAGTAGAAGACGTTCTAAGTGTTTCACAAAAGCTAGATGCCCCTACTTAACAAAGAATATACATAACACCTCCAAATGGAACCAAGACAAACGAAATCACAATACCCACTAACTCAATAACAATGTAAACCCAAGAATATACATAACAAAGTAAATGCTAAAATATATCAATTTGAGTCTAAAAAGCACAATCACATATCAATTTGAGATGGTATACGAACAATATTCGATAAACAAGTTTAGTGGCCTAATATTAGATATTATGCATGAGGCTACTATAAAATGAAGCATCCAACTTTAAGATTAGAAGGGAGATATGAGTAAATTTCTCACGCGTGTCGAGGATTTCAAAATGTTTAAAAAGAAGGATAGTTGATAAATAATTAATTGCATTAGTTTAACTAGTTGCTATGAAAAATGGCGCTGACTCCGGAAATGAATATATTTTAAACTATGTATATTAATAAAAAATAAAAAAAACTATAGGTATAGTTTGTTACTGTTATATTACCATAGTAGGCCTATATTGGAACATTTATGAAGAATTTGTGTAGACAACAGCATCATGTCTGTCGGTGTAAATATAAAAATGAAAGCTTCCATTTATTTAAGTTTTACTTTCCCTTTCCAAATATGATTAATTCGGTCAATCATAACTGCCATTATTGTTAATGTTTTTCCTAGTATGCCATTTGTTGTGAGACGGAAAAAGTAGGTTCGAGGTGCTTTACGATCGGGAAGATCCAACACAAGGTGTCAGGGTAGTCCCATTTGCGATGGTGGGGCGGCAAGAGAGCTCAATACAACGGCAAGTTGGCATGATAAGGGTTGATCATCACACGATAGTCATTGTGTCAGTCTTAATTTGTACAAACGACGACCCAACCTTTTTCAATGCTGGTGGCGTCTTGGTGTATTGTTAGGAGTCGTATGCCGTTAGGAAAAACAATTTGATGAAATTTCTTTGAAATATTTGACATTTCGTCTTTTCTATGGTCCGAAAATAATGTTGAAATGAACAGTACCAGCAGAAATTTTCCGGTGAGTTCTTTCAGGCAAAACATCTAGTGACCGATAGACTAAATACTACAAAACAAGAGCACCTAGTGAGCCATGGGCTGGTGATGGCCGATTTTCCTATTTTTAGTAATTTATAGTTATAGAACTTAAAAAAATGTTAAATCGGTGTGAGAATTTTAAAAATAGCAAGGACGCTGTTAGGGATAGCGTCTAGTTTGGAACATTGTTTTCCTTCTCGTGTCCAGCGACAACGCAGCATGACGTGCAGATCTAAACAACGTCCGTGTGGCACTTCTCGTGTCCAGCGACAACGCAGCATTCCGCGCGCTCGCGGCGATGGCCGCTGCCTGTCGAGTCTCAACTCTCAAGGGTCTCCTTGCGTCGCGCCGCCCAGCTGCTGCTCTGCCGGTTCGATGCCTTCTTCGCGGCTTCGTCAGGGTTGGATCAAGATGTAGGACTGTTGTTGCGCACATGATACCTACGCGGCTATGCCACGCGCCCGACGTGCTCGTGGAGATTGAGGCCTCGAGCAGTCCCGTGTTGGCAGAGCTTGACCGCGGCGAGGGGAGGAGGAGATGGCGCGCGTCGCGTAGAACGGCAGAGGCAGGAGCGCCTCCGAGCTGCCTCCCTCTGTCATTGGAGCTTCGACTACGGCAGTCCATAACGGGGAGGATCGGCACCGAAAAGGAGGGCCGAAACGATTTCGAGGGACCTGATGTCCAAAACGCTGTTGGAGACTAGAATATGTTATATGAGAATACGTAATGTTCATCAATCAAAAGTTTTGAGAAGTCGCGCAAGCACTTGCCATTCTACCAACTAATTGGCACAGGAGACTGCAAAAAGTTTTAATCTTCACGTTTTTCATGATTTAACACACAGCACACTATATGCGGTCAGATTGCGAGACCATGCTTGTGAACTCCTTGTTGCAAGCGGCACCGCCGCACCAGCACACGGCCAGAGATCAGCAATGGCAGACTGGCGGGATGCTCTACATTAGCAGAGTGCGTAACCATGGGGGTGATGACAAACAGCCGCCAAGGCGGAGACAAGCAGAGGGATAGCTGCAGGAGCTGGACCGGTCGAGTACGTAGGGCATCAATTAAATCGGTTTTGAGGGCCGGCAGGCAGGGCTAGGAGCGGTGAATCCACTCGTCAAAAGGGTGGATGAGTCGATGTCGTCGTCGGACGCTGCAGCGGCAGCGGCGCTAGAGCTGCGGCGGGAGGCGCGCAAGCTGGAGGGCGACCTTGACTTCAAGCTCTCCCGGCCCACACCAGCGGCATCTTGTCCACGGCGAAGAGGGCGATGACCTCTTCGGTGCTCGCTGGCAGGCCGACCACTCTTCATCATCGTTGCCGATCGACGTGCTCCGGCGACTCCTCGACAAGGTTCATGATGATGGACACCTTCACCACCCGCTCACCCCGGGCGCTCCGCCTGCTGTCCTCCAGTTCGCCGACGACACGCTTCTTCTTGTTCGGGCGGACCTGGGAGAGCTTGTCCACCTAAATGCCATCCTTGAAGACTTGGCCGCTGCAACCGTTCTGGTCATCAACTGCCACAAGTCGACTTTCATCCCCATGAATGTCGACGATAATTGTGTGGCGGCCATGGCGGCGGAGCTGGGTTGTGGCATCTCCGGGTTCCCTCAACCCTACCTCGGGCTATCGCTCCCCGACCAAGCTGCACAATTCAGACTTCCAACCTATGACCGCTAAATGCGACAAATACTTTGATGGATGGAAGGGGCGGCTACTGTCCACTGGCGTGCGGCTAGTCCGCACCAATGTTGTCCTCTCAAGCTTGTCGGTCTACCACATTTGCTCGCGCTTGCTTCTGAAGGGGACTGTACACGCCATCAACCGACGGCGTCGTGCGTTCCTTTGGACTTGGGATGAGACCTGATCCAGCGGGCGGTGCCCCATCGCTTGGGACAATGTCTGCCGGTCGTGGTCGGATGGAGGGCTTGGCGTCAAGGATATTGCAACCTAGAACAACTGCGTCCTCATCAAGTTCATCCACAAGATCTTCAGTGATGAGACGACACCTTTGGAAGGCGTGGCTGCTAGCTGACATGGACAACGTCCATGATCCACGTGATTCTGACTCCTTCCTCCGACGCATCCTTCATAACCAACTCCAATGATACCGCACCATCACCCGTGTGGTTGTCCATGATGGTACCCTCGCATCGTCCAGCTGGGCCTCTCTGTCTCCGATGGCCTGCACTATCCTCTCACTCCAACAGGCTAGGCCTCTCTGTCTCCGAAGGCCTGCACTATCCTCTCACTCCAACAGGCCACACTCCTCTGTTGCCGACACGCTGTCAATTGGCTTACACCTGCCATTGCGTCTGCGGCTTACTAATGCGGCCACGCAGGATCTCCAGTAAATGACCACCCTTCTTGCCGGCATGGTGTTGTCCTGAGGTCGCGACGAGCGCACCTTCACTTGGAACTGTTCCTCCCGTTATTCCTCCTCCGCTGCCTACCGCACCTTCATGGATACTGGCCACGACGACCCCCATGCGGACCAAAGTGCCCACGTCAAGTTCTTCGCCCGGCTCCTGTGCAAAGATCGTCTCCCCAACCAGATCCAGCCTGTTGCACAAGAATATCCTCCTCCCGGAGGAATCCTCCTGCCCCCGATGTCCTGGTGTGCTTGATACAGGGCAGCACCTCTTCTTTGAGTGCACAACGTCTCGATCTTTCTTCGAGCTCCTCAGCGTTGATATGAGGTCTGCAACGTTAACGACCTTGGACACGACATGCCTTTACAGGTGCCCCTGCGGCCCTTTTGCCGGACGTTCTCCTCATTCTCCCCTGGAGGGTTTGGAATGCGCGGAATGATGTGGTCTTCAACCAAAGGGACAAGGGACATCGACATCTCCCTACGGATTGCACTCACTGATGAAGGGCAGGGAGAAAACACAATTTTAGTACTTCTGTCTCAGGATTTCTTAGCCTGTGCAGTTTGCTATTTAATTATTTCCGGCCCAGTTAGATGATTATTTAGCAAATCATGCTATTGCGAAAGTTGTAGGAAAGTTTCTGTAGCTGTCCAAGATGTATTTATTTGCAGCATTTGGTTTTAAGAACTAAAAGTTATGGACAGAATAGTGAGCAGTTCAGAACTTTCAATGAATTTCAAATAATGGATGTACTATTTTATTTTAGCTCAGATAAGGGAACCGTTTGAATATTCAAAATCAGGATTGGACGTGCATTGAAATAGTTTCTGATAGTAGTTTTACCCTATAGGTCAGCTCTAGTGTTAAGGACGTGGCGTCAACATATCAACGAGGTTAAGGCGAGTGTAATGACGAACTTGTGTATTTTGGATATAACTGTTGGTTCCTTGTTAGTTTTCCATATTTTTCTTGTTTGATATCTTTGGTTTCATATGATCATTCTTCAAGATTTGTTAGGTTATTCTTGTTTTCAAATATTCAAGTTTCATGTGTTCCTTTTATATTATTCAAGTGCCGGGGGTTTGTATAAACACCGGTTGTGCAATTTGGTTCTTATATTTACATTCCTGTGAATAAGTGTTGCCCAGTTTGTTCAGCTTTATCGGTAAATGCAAAGGAAGTTTTAGGTGACGTCTATTTCAGACGGAAACTACTATTTCAATGTTGTTTCAAGGAGACAGTTTCTGTGATTCTGGTTTTCCATTGTGCAACGTTAACGACCTTGGACACGACATGCCTTTACAGGTGCCCCTGCGGCCCTTTTGCCGGACGTTCTCCTCATTCTCCCCTGGAGGGTTTGGAATGCGCGGAATGATGTGGTCTTCAACCAAAGGGACAAGGGACATCGACATCTCCCTACGGATTGCACTCACTGATGAAGGGCAGGGAGAAAACACAATTTTAGTACTTCTGTCTCAGGATTTCTTAGCCTGTGCAGTTTGCTATTTAATTATTTCCGGCCCAGTTAGATGATTATTTAGCAAATCATGCTATTGCGAAAGTTGTAGGAAAGTTTCTGTAGCTGTCCAAGATGTATTTATTTGCAGCATTTGGTTTTAAGAACTAAAAGTTATGGACAGAATAGTGAGCAGTTCAGAACTTTCAATGAATTTCAAATAATGGATGTACTATTTTATTTTAGCTCAGATAAGGGAACCGTTTGAATATTCAAAATCAGGATTGGACGTGCATTGAAATAGTTTCTGATAGTAGTTTTACCCTATAGGTCAGCTCTAGTGTTAAGGACGTGGCGTCAACATATCAACGAGGTTAAGGCGAGTGTAATGACGAACTTGTGTATTTTGGATATAACTGTTGGTTCCTTGTTAGTTTTCCATATTTTTCTTGTTTGATATCTTTGGTTTCATATGATCATTCTTCAAGATTTGTTAGGTTATTCTTGTTTTCAAATATTCAAGTTTCATGTGTTCCTTTTATATTATTCAAGTGCCGGGGGTTTGTATAAACACCGGTTGTGCAATTTGGTTCTTATATTTACATTCCTGTGAATAAGTGTTGCCCAGTTTGTTCAGCTTTATCGGTAAATGCAAAGGAAGTTTTAGGTGACGTCTATTTCAGACGGAAACTACTATTTCAATGTTGTTTCAAGGAGACAGTTTCTGTGATTCTGGTTTTCCATTGTCCATCATATTGTTGTATTTGTTCTTCTAGTTCTGAATTCAATTTGCGGAATGTTTTTACTCACTCTTGTGTTTATTTTGTTTGTAGGTACCTGATGATCGAAGCATGCATGGGATGGGAATAGCACATTCTTTTGAGCACACAACCACACACAAATCTTTAAATTTACTTACTTTCCCTATTAGCTTAATAGACTTTTGGACGCTGCTTATGGGGTTGAGATGGTCCTATGGTTACATTGAACGTTTCATGGTTTAGACTTGGTGATGTTGGTCAGATATTGTTTATATATTATTATTGTGTTTATATGTATATTGTGTGTCCGCAGATGATAGAAGTTATAGGGAGGTGCTGCCAATTTGTTTTGTATAATTTCTATACTTAATGAATTTTTATATGTTTTGAGGTAACCTCGAGCAGGTTGGTGAATATCTGGGGTGTTACAATGGGAATATTTTTGCT
This sequence comes from Eragrostis tef, assembly GCA_000970635.1. Lineage (NCBI taxonomy): Eukaryota > Viridiplantae > Streptophyta > Magnoliopsida > Poales > Poaceae > Eragrostis > Eragrostis tef. The sequence goes on from LAPY01000250.1 coordinate 23,607, forward strand.
TTTGAGCGGTGGCTTGTGCGTTTCCAACTAGCCTAGCTAAGAGGCCACTTTTGCATTAACAGAGGCTGATTACTTTATAGACTAGACAACTAGACAAGTCAAAAAGTATAAATTCTGTATATCTCTAATCTGGTTGGCCTCTTATACACAAACCAAACACACTCATGGTAACTATATGATACGATGGCCAATTTCTTTCTTGGCTTTGTGTGCGTGCTTAGTCGTGTGCGTATGCAGGGTCTTATTGGCTGGAGTCAAAGATGTCTGAGAGGAGGAAAGGGGAGGATCAAGACCATCTGAAAAGAAAGAAAGGATCAGGATAAATTTGTCTTTTTCGAAGGGGCTGCCAAGACATCAGGTAAAAAGCAACCATGAACTTCAAAAACCGTATGATCCCATTTAGATTAAAGCCATTGGGAAGCGTAACCCTCCCGTAGAGTCATAAATCCTTAGATCCCACCCTTTAGACATAACACCTACATAGTTAATTAATACAACAAAAACAGAAACACCGTTCTTTTTCTGCAGTTTCTAGTTGAACCATGAAAGTCTCTTCCCAGTTTCTTTTTTGGAAATAGTCCATGTTACTACCCTCAAGTATAACCAAAGTCCACATGACCTCCAAACTATCTTTTGGTTCATTTTGCGCCCTAAACTATGTCACTTGGTTCAATTCATCCCTTACTACAATTGTCTTTTTTATTTTTCCAAATACATATTGAATTTTAATTTAAAACTTTGCATGGATGTAGTGAATGTCAGAAAAATATATAGATTTTCGGTCGTCATTTTCAATATAATATTGTATCCCAAGGATTGCTTAATTATTAAATATCTCAGCCTGTCAAAATAATGATAAAAATAATTTTATATTTTTATAACATGAGTTACGATGTCTACTATCATTTGAACCTAATGCCACACTTGTGCATGGAGAAATAAAAAAGACAAATTATATTAGAGGTAAATTAAACCAAAATGACATAGTTTAGGGGTGAACTGAACCAGAAAATAGTTTAGGGAGTTATGTAGACTTTGACTATAGTTGAGGGGAGTAATTTAGACTTTTTCCTTTTTTTTTTTGGCAACCCTCATTGTAAGGCAGAGATGCATGGTGGATGCTTCGATGACTCCCTCAGTGCTGTTTTTTTTTTTTGACTCAAAACTGCAGGGAAAGTCCCCACAGTGTTTGTCGATTTTCTTTATATAAAGGAAGAAAGTACAAAGGTCTTAAACTACCAAAAGGATAAGCTACGAAAACTACTACTAAAATTATTGCATACAAATAAACAGCTAAGAAAACCAAAGAAAAGGATACAACAGGTATACAGTAGAGACAGATTTACAAAGCAGCAAGCCATTGCTTAATGGGTTGGCAATGCTTGGAAACTTGTTCTAAAAAATCTTGCCATTTCTTTGTTTCCATATCATCCATGTAGCAAGAAAGAACATCTCTGTGGAGAATTAATAAGGGATGTTTTGCTTTGCCTATAGCACCTGGGATGTATGTCCAACTCATCATCCCATACGATTCCAATTATGTAACAAAAGGATATACTCAAGTGTCTCTTATTGTTGATCAAGCTAGGCTAGGTGGGCTCCTGCCAAAGGGTTCTTGGCATTTAACGGCTTTGTGCCTTCAGCGGTAGGCGATGTAGCCGTCGACAGCGAGGCGCCAGTAGTGACTTCGTCAATTTCAAGGATTTGCCGGCTCAGTCTTCGAAGATGCTCATAGGGCCGAGTAGGGTTTACGTATGTGCATTCATAGGGGTGAGTGTGCGTGCGTTGTTAGTGTCTGAGTTGTACTATGTAATCACAAAAAAAAAGAATGGCAAATGACATCAGTAATCAACAATGATCATAGGTCCACAACAATAAGCAAGATGACAATATGCACCACACACAAAGAAAAAAAATCATTATATTCAATTGATGCGCGCGCACACACGCGCGCGTGTGTGTAGAAACAACCAAGTAAATATAAATTCGTAAATAAGATAAAATCTTGGACAATGTGACCAGGATGACAAAAGAAATTAACAATTTTTGCACATCTGTGTATATCTTCACATCGATAATGCGAACTGTTGCGATCAAGGACAGAAAGACTGCAGAGCTCCATTCCATGAGACAAACATGGCCTCTGTTTCACGAGAAAAACATGGCCCAGTGAGGCAGCCTCAGGAAAAGAGTATGGTAGAACACTTTGCAACACAAAATTAACGAGTTGTAAAATATATAGTGTCCATGTAGGCAACATACTATCTAAAGTGAAGTTCTGCATTTTCTCTAAAAAGGATAATGCAAATGTCATAGTAATAAATCAACTTACATGACTTGAACAAGTAATCCTATTTGGCCTTTTCACTTGTAACATTAACAAGATCTTCAACCTATATACTAATTTACGACTTGTACTAATACACACATTGTAATTTTAATCAATATTTATACTATCATTATCATGGTTAGAAAACACATATCCTCTTTACAACTTAACACGTTCTTTACATCTTTTAATATTTCATTTATTCTTTAAATGTACTTATTATCATGCAATTATATAGATAACAATGGAAAACATAATGACTATTGGTGATTCCTTCTGCTGCAAATATTTTACCTTCTTCTCTATTCACTGCGTGTAGTGTCAACAACTGATTTACCCGCATGTATATCAATGAAATATCTATGTGATAATTCACTCACATGAGAACCAATTCTTATTTTTTTTATTCTAGTTTTTGTATATTACCTGAATAGGAGGAATATCACATTCTCATAATAAGTAACATCAATAGCCCCTCTGAGGAGAAAAGCACAACACAAGTATCAACATTTTATAACGTTACATGCTCTTGTTCCTTTTGCTTGCCTTCAAATCCCTGCCAAGTGCCAAGTCATTGATGTTAAATGAAAAACTATATCAAGGAAAATTTTCTATCATTTCATTTTCATTGTTCAATGCATTTTTATTTATTTTTCCTTTTAAATCTATCTTAACAATTCCAACTCATTTTTCATAGACACGTGAGGCAATAAAGTTGTACACAAGAAAATAAAAAAATGTTTTGCTTCACTTCCTTCTATTAGTTCCACTAACTTGTTTCTCGTTTTGTGACATCTATATATACTATATAGAAGCAACCCACTAACAATCCTTAATTGCTATAAAGCTCAACTCTCATGCGTCCACGTCACCTAAATTGTTTCATCCATTGGATCCCGGCCAGCAGTGCATCCTCTGCGTTCTTTCCTCTGTCTCTCCGTGCTCTGCCCTCCTCCCACATGCAGTCTTCTTCCTCCTAAACGCTACCATCAGCAATCACTTACACGGTTAATTGTATTTAATAATTTCCAATTTTTGAGTGTAGTCCAGCCGTCACAATTGTTGTAGTTACTTCACAAATTAACCTGCCTACTAAACTGTCCAGACGTCCAGAAATTAATCATTGCATGCTGAAACTGCTGCCACTACCGGAAAAATCAACACATTGATTTTTTCAATTCCTAACCCATTCATAGCTCTCAATACCTTTGAGTAGTCCTACCCTTAAAATGCGTTGAGGTTGGCATATTCTGTGACCAACGCCCAAGTATCATCACAATTGTTGTAGTTACTCCACAAATTAACCTGCCTACTAAACTGTCCAGACGTCCAGAAATTAATCACTTCCATGCTGAAACTGCTGTCACTACCGGAAAAAAATCAATACATTGATGTTTTCAATTCCTCACCCATTCATATCTCGCAATACCTTTGAGTCCTACCCTTAAAATGCGTTGAGGTTGGCATATTCTGTGACCAACGCCCAAGTATCATCACAATTGTTGTAGTTACTCCACAAATTAACCTGCCTACTAAACTGTCCAGACGTCCAGAAATTAATCATTGCATGCTGAAACTGCTGCCACTACCGGAAAAATCAACACATTGATTTTTTCAATTCCTAACCCATTCATAGCTCTCAATACCTTTGAGTAGTCCTACCCTTAAAATGCGTTGAGGTTGGCATATTCTGTGACCAACGCCCAAGCATCACGAGAATATGATCACAATCAGCTTGCAAGCAAGCGGCGATCAGCCTCATCAAGAAGTTTTCTGAAGACTGAATGATCAACCATGGCTAGCTTGCTGCATGCTAGGTGCCTACATCTAACTAAGCTATTAGTTCCAACTCTCTCTCTCTCTCTCTCTCTCATACAGATCTTTAACTGATTCGCAGTTTCAACAGGGAGAATTTTAAATAAAGGAGCATGATATGTGTACTGGTCATTTCTTCTTCTTTTTTGGACTCGTGTACTTCTCATTGTTTTGTATGTACAGTCTATTTACTTTTCCAGTACAATCAACTATACCGAGGAGACAAGGATCAAGATACAGAGGAAATTAGCAAACCTCCTGTCGTATTTCAACAATATAGACGGGATAGAGGAATGAAGAATTTATTTATTTTTTTCCTTTTTGTTCAGAGCCCTCTTGGCTTCTCACTGGTGTAAACCGTGTAAGCATTTATTAGCGAGAAAAGGATCAAACTAAAAGCTATTTTGTGCACTTGAGGTAAGTAAAAACGTTCAGACAGTCATGCTTTCAGATTTATTGTCATCTGATGTTTATGTCTTATTTTTGCGTAGGAGCCTAATTTTCAGAAATGTTGTTATATACTCCATACTTCAGCATCAAACATTGTCATTTCATTTATTTTAAGTTCCCATAGACACAAAAGGCCCTTTATACGATTCCGCAGCAACGCGCGGGGTATCACCTGGTAATAAAAAAGAGGGGCAACGGCTTTAACCAGCCTCCCTGCCTCTGCAACTCCGCAGAAAGATCTGGATGCTTTCAATGATATTGTCCATTGTGCAAAATAATGTATCAGAAAGTGTTGAATGCTCTTGATAACCATTGTCCGCTATGCAAAACCAAAATATATCAGCATCATATATAATGACAACTATATGCGAAATGGAAACAAGCAGTAGTGTTCCGCGCCCTAAGCCTGTGATCCCAACTCGATTGAGCTCAGTTGTCCTCCTTCTCTCCCAACCCCGCACGCTCAATCGGGTGCACGCCACCTCCCTAAACAAAAACCATAGCAAGCCTCTCCAGCAGCTCGATGCTGATGCGTTCCAAGCGAGGAAATTGCGCTGCTGATTTGTTAGCATGGTGGCGGCAATGGAAAATGGCGGACAGGAAAGGGAAACTGGACTGGCTCAAGAGCTGTGGATTCGGGGGTGGCAGTGTACACGAACAAGTAAGGCTATTGTATATCCATCCGAAGCAATGCCATGCGAACTGAGCGCTGGAGGAATAACCAGAGAATAAAGGCTATTGATAGATTTTATATGCCATCTGTTTTGGTTCAAGGTCCGGTGATAAAGCTGAAAATCCATGTGGTCAGTACTAGTGCAACTAATGATTAAACTTTTTTTTTAGAAAAGGGAATAAACTTTATTCCAGCCTCTGCATCAGTAGATGCATATAACTATTCAAAATTGCAAGTACAATGCAAGGTAAATGCTCCATCCCTTGTCGCACAAAGGCCAGGGAAAACAAGAGAGCAACCAACATGGAGAAAAAAACCGCTAAATTTCAACCGAATGAGCCCTTTCTTTCCTTTGCCGCCATTGCAATAAAGAATTGAGTTAGAAGATAATGCCTTAGTGTCGAGGTTTTAGGGCCTCGATAGATTTTAACTAGGGGTGAAGGAACAAAGAATATGATGGTAACACGAGACATAAGGTTTAGACAGGTTCAGGCCTCTCAGAGGATAATTAATAACCCTACATCCTGTTTGGGATGGTTTGTATTACGAGTCCTTTAGATGGAGCCACTGCCCGCCTTATATAGTCGGGATACAAAGTTACAAGAAAAGTATCATAGTCGGTTACAACATAGAATTACTAGGAGTACAAGGCAATAAGGTTTTTTATCCTGCCGAGTAGTAGAACCTTTCATCTTGAGTCGTGTTCTACTCGGTCTCTTTTGGACTAGTCAGACTATTCTTGTCAGCTTACTTGGCCCTTCTGGTCTTGTGGGTACCCGGATTCATGATAACGACACGTAGCTTAGAATGACACTTTCAATTGACGCCAACAAAGCCCCAAGGCTGGCACCACACCACGCCCCAATTGCCGGCAAAATGCGTCACCACCTTACGGTGAAGCCAACCTCTTGAATCAAAGATCCCGACTACTAGCATGTAGATCATGTGCAGCGCCGTCCCGGCGCATGTATGGACGGTGCGACGGAACAGGGCCCCCAACAATCAGGTATTCTACGTGTATGAAGGCTCTCGTTCAATCTGTGCTGCCGCCATGGATCACCTGCGAACTTGACGGAAACAAACGGACGAAGAAGACGATGACCTTTGAGGAGTGAATCGTTATCTTATCTGGGCTCTCCACAATGGGTTGTGCGTACCAATGAAGAGATGGCCTGTTAGGGTGATAGTTACATGTGTGTGTGCATCTTCCGAGCACCGAGCATAAAGGAAATGCGATTGCTGCTGAACGTAGACGCAGTTGAACCTTCGTTGCTTGGTTGTCTCTCTACCTCACTTGTGTCTTTTTATTTATCTATGTATTAAGCTACAATGCTAGCTTATGTTTGTATATGTCGTTCAGCAGTTCTACATTTTATAGTTGCAATGGCCACTTATAAAATAGTTTTCTTTTTGGTCATAGTCTATGCTAGCAACTTTGCCACAACTTATTTTTTTCCCATCAATTATCAATTAAGCTTTTCTAAACTAAAGTTATTGAAGTCATTCGTGCGTTCAACAATGACTCTATAAAAACTCAATGATTTGGCTATCAAGATATCATTGAAGATCTTATTTCAAGAAATAGAAAAAGTTTAACGCACTTTAAGTGAAGATTACATGATAGGTATAACATTTTTCTATTTCAGTTTTGCGAAGTACATTATGAACTCATATAAATTGTTTCTCATGACATTTTGTTACTAAAATCGAAGGCCCCGGTTAGTATTTTGCACAGGGCCCCCAAAATCTTCAGGACGGCCCTGATCATGTGCATCTTCTCCATTGAACAAGATCCTGACATTTTGGTTGACTCTGATCAGATCCCAACAGAAAAGGGAAAAAACTTCTTTTTTGCGAGAAAAAAAAAAGCACAATCATCTATCCTTATATCTCAGCTGCACTCTTCAGAGCCGTGCACCCATTACCCTACGACACAGCCAGGTGTGAGCACGACAAGTGAGCTTGACGCCACCATCGCAAAAGGCCAATGGCTACCATGGTTGTCAAGAACGTGTGCCATTACGAACATAACCAGTCGACGCCGGACAACCACTTCACTGCTCCTTGCCCAAACCAGATCACTGCTCATAGCCCATGCCTCTTCTGTTTCAGAAGTAGGCACGGTCATCTCCGTACTACCTGATCTCATCAAAATGGAAACCCATCAGAGCCTCAATTACTATGGCAGCTCGGTCATGGAGGCGCCAAATCGAAACATTGGAGAGCCAACGATTTCTCTTGCCAGAGTGCCATGACATGTGCTGCCATGCCATGGAAAGTAATCTTGGTCGTCACTAGCACACCGAAGACGAGCGTGCAACAGCTCCTCACAATGCCATGGAAAGTAACCCTCTGCTTCCTCGTCAAGAAGGCGCGGCTAAAGAAACAGTAGCGGCACGCCGAGGCCACCCTCCTGGAGCTCACCCGCGACGTGCCGCCTCCCGCCTTCCCCTCGCCGTGTCGTCGATCGCCGGGAACGTCCATGCCAGCAACCATGCCAAATTGCTCCTCCAGCACGCGGAGCGCGCCATGAAGAAGTTCCAGGCGCTCGCGGCGGCCGGCGTGCCTGTGTGCTAAATTACCGGGAGTACACGCCTTTCGTGTTCCCGAGCACATGCTTGGGCCATGGCTGCAGGGGTTTGTCTCGGACGCAGGCGGCGTGCGCTTGGATGGTCGGATATTAATACTGCCACTAAAATATTATTAAATGATTAACTTATACTTTGTATGTGTCCAGTGAATGCATGTGGTATGTTTGCTTGGGGTCTAGGACGTCTTATCGTTAAGGCCAAATTTGCCCGTGGACACTGTGACTTTGTGGAATTGGCTGTTGGACACTAGAAAAAGTCATTTTGGCTGCAGGACACTATTAAAATATAGAAATTAGCTACTGGACACTATAACATAGGAGAAGGGTTATTGTGAATTTTTTATCTCAATGTACGTGGCACATGATGATTTGAAATTTTGCATAAGTATTTATTGTTGCATTCTCTAACTATGTGTTTTTTTCCAATTTTTTTCTTGACTGTTTGCATAGTTTATTCTGAAATATAAATATTCTTCAAGTCGAAAAGTTATGCAAACAATCAAAAAGAATTAAGAGAAAAAACACATAGTTAGAGAATGCAACAATAAATACTTATGCAAAATTTCAAATCATCATGTGCCACGTACATTGAGATAAAAAATTCACAATAACCCTTCTCCTATGTTATAGTGTCCAGTAGCTAATTTCTATATTTTAATAGTGTCCTGCAGCCAAAATGACTTTTTCTAGTGTCCAACAGCCAATTCCACAAAGTCACAGTGTCCACGGGCAAATTTGGCCATATAGCTTACTCTCACAAAAGTCGCTGAAGAGATTAAAACATCCATAACCCTGATCACAGAAACAATACACCGAACAAAAATGTCGTGTTCAATGTCAATATTGTGCCTCTTTTACCTGAATCATCATACCATGGACAAGTGCTGTTATCCAACTAAGCCACACCAAATTCTT
>LAPY01000250.1:122939-134487 GCA_000970635.1 Eragrostis tef
TAGCATGGTGGATTTGAATGGTGGCCCTATGTTTTGTAATCTGTTCCAGCAATGTAATGTGTGATCAATGTTGGTAGATTGGAGTGCCAGAGTCTAATCAACTTTCTGTCTTTTGTTGTAACTCAGTTTCAGATATACATATATTGTTTTGATTGAATAAAGATGTTTGCATATTGCCAAATGTGACCTTGCTGTGATGACAGCCTGATACTAACTCTGAACAACATTCGTTTGATATCTTTTTCTGTGACTTGCTGTAAAATTATATATTTTTTAATGTCATTATGTGGTGGTGCTCAGTTGAAAAGAAGAGTGTGCATTATTGGTGTCGAATTGTTGATCATTTGGACGTAAGGATCGTCTATTTTGCAATATGTACTTGAACCAAAGTTACAAATTACAGCTAAATTTTAGCTACATCACCATATATTGTATCGGTTTCTAACCTCAATTATTTGGCTAACTTTCTACTACTCAATAATCTGACCGATATTGCACATTCCAAGTGTTGAGCCCTGCTAATTAGATGTCCATGTCAGTTGATCCTATTTCTTCACACATAAGCACCGTGACCGTAAATGATTGTTTGGCGCAGCGTGATGCTGATTTTCTGAACAGAGTATCCGTTTTGAGTAACTGAAACGCCTGCTGGTCCTCTGTTCTCTGTTCGCTCTCCTTTTATGGGTTCAGTTCCGTGGTTGCTAATGATCCTTGGATTCGACAACACTAGGGGATGATTACTGGCTTCACCTCACTAGTGTGGGTTCCTGCGATTTTTGCGTAGCTGCTGTGTACGAGCCGCGGCCGCGACACGGCGCCAGCAAGCGGCGTGCGAGACGGTCACCGATGGTGGTGGTGGGCATGAGCGGCGGCATGCTCCTTCACTCCCGTGCGCTTGGCGAGTCTGATCTGAGCCGCACGGGGCAGATCCAACGGGCAGCAGGGCCCAGGGGCTGGTCGGGGTCCGGAATGCCAGCCGCGACGCCGCTGCTCACCGTTCGCTCGCCGAAGCTGTGCCGCGTCATGGACGACCTACGTCTCCGACCCCGGGCATGCTTTCTCCGTGCAGTCGCTGCGCCTCGGCCGGCTCGTCATGCTCGCCTTGCCACGCGCCGGCCATGCCGCCGATCCATTTGCTGCGCCTCAGCCAGCACGTCATGGTCGCGGTGGGCGGGCGGCCCCAGCTCGCCTGCCGCTGCTGTCGATGAACTGAACTGCGTGGTGCTGGTGTATGAACAGTTTCAGCACAGACTCCCCCTCCCTCGCCAGTGCACATAATTCATGGTAATTGTCTCTTGATGGATGCCCGTCAGCTGCTTGACGTATTGCCTCTGCTGTGGCCAGGACCATTACTATGTGAACGAATTACAGAGAACAATTAGTCTCTACCAGGCATGCATCATGACCGGCCGATTAATATGTACTAGCACCTAGCCTGTATGGTGCATCCAGCTTCTTTTGTTTTCGTTGGAGTTCTCTTCTGTTTTTCTTCGTCTGCATTCTTTGTATGAGAAGTGAAGACTGAAGAGCACACCTTGTTTTAGTATCGACTGCACTTATCGCATTGTACGATAATAGCATTGTTGGTATCTGTGAAACAATTCACCAAATGCAAATTTACTAAGAGAAATATAAAATTAAATCCATAGACCTTCAACCTTGCATTAGCAGTTGAATCAGTCAAAGTTCAAAGGTTGGTCCACCGTTGTTTTGATAAACGTTACTCGCTTTTGCATCTTCAACCTTTCTAAGCCTGGTCAAAGACATAAAGTGTTTTTGTGTTGATCATTTTATCTTGCATCCAATTTACATTCGCTGAGCTAATACTGGTTGTGGGTGAGAATGTTCAGAGTGACAGTCACAGTTAAACTGCATTGATCGGCCTGCAGAGAAGCAACACCAAGCGTTTCTCTTTTCCAAGGAATTGACAAAAGGTAACAAATCGTAAATACAGTGCCTAAGCTTCTCTTTTCCAACGAATTGACTGTTGTATGAGAAATACGGTGCCTAAGGACTTGCTTCACTTAGATCTATGTTTGCAGCCTGCCATTTAATGGTCAGTACATTATCTGAGAGCATTCTATTACTTGTTCGAAAACAAAATTCTTTGGAAGTGTGTGACTATTTAACTTAAGATGCATAGCAATGTAATGATTACCTATTAACATTAACTCATTTGAACCAAGGGAAACTTAAATGTCTTTTGTTATTATTCTGCATCTTCTTCTGAAAGAAATTCTTATAAAGGCACAGTGTAGTTTGTGTGATGATTTACCATGCTATTTCAACCTTGGAAATACGTTGGTCTTGCAGAGGTGACCTGACATGTAGTTTTCAGAAATATCCACTTTCTAATTCATCTCTACAGATTTCTTATCTACTACTCACTTTGCGTGTCCAGAGTACCCATCACTGGCTACAAATACAATCTACATGTCTTGCTCTTGCTTCGAGGATGAATTCCTATCATAATTAAGGTGACATTCATGTTACTTGTATCAAAGTGAAATTTCTTCCCAAGCTTTAATATGGATATTAGTGTACTTCGCATCAGAAGCTGAAAAATATTAATTAGTTTTGACACGGTGCGGCGCCGCATGCTCCCCTGCTTTTGACACGTCGTCTCCTTCCTCCTGCATCTGGCCTGATTCTATACATGTCGGCACGGGTAGGACGCATAGATTTTGACACCATGCAGTAGGCCTTGGCTTGTAGTATTAGTCATGTCACGTGAGAGCCAAAACCCTCAAAACGATGGAAACGCCCGACAAAACTGTATACCACACACTACACATTTTGGTTCAATTTTACGATTTGTCTGAATTGCCAGTGCTTATTTTGGATTCAAGACTTCAGGAGCATTGCCTTCGATGTGGTGGGTGGCTATAGAAGTACGTTCAGGCAGCGCGGCATTTGTACCTTCAGCGATGAGGTTATGCCCAGCTGCTCGTCACTATAATTGGAGAGTGGCTTATGTCCCGTTGCGCCTGCGCGCATTAACTATTTTTTTTTTCTTGAGAAGAGTGGTATAGGACCGACTTGACCGACAGAGTAATAACCTATGAACCAAACGAGGAACCAAGCTGGTACTCACATGATTATCATGATAACCCGTGTTTTGGGTGGATTTGTTTTGTCCGCTCGAGGCATTTTTTGTTCGTAATCTCCTGCTTTAGTCTCTTAACACATGACAGACAAAACACACAAAAACACACAGGCTCCTTACACACCCATTGCACTCGCTACTCACAGACATCCACTTGTAACTCTGAGCTAAGGAGCAAGCGCTCTCAAGCCATCATGGCGGAGGCTGTTGTGGGATTGCTCATCGGGAAGCTCGGCGAGGCCTTGTTGAACGAAGCAGCAGCATGTGGTGCATCTCTCCTTTGCACGGAGGCTTCTGCTCTCAAGGGTCTCTTTGGTGAGATCCGCAGGGCCATGAGTCGGCTGGAGATCATGAAAGCCTACTTGCAAGACTCTGAAAAGTCCAGAGATAGCAACAAGACCACTGATGTCTTTGTCAAGAGGATCCGAGGTTTAGCTTTTCGGATGGAGGATGTTGTTGATGAGTTCAAGTACAAGCTCGAAGATGCCAAACATGGCAGGTTTGCATCAAAGATGAAGAAGAGGATCCAACATGTCAAGGTTTGGCGCCGTCTGGCTCAAGAGCTCTCAGAGATCAATGCTGACCTTGAAGATGTTGCAAGACAGAGGAACCTTTGTGCCATGCCAGCAATTGTGGAGAGGTCCGGTGGCGGTAGTGACTATTTTGCTGGATCAACTTATCAGACATCGTGCTTTGCAAGGGAAGAAGATCTGGTGGGTATCAAAGATAATGCAGAGAAGTTGAAGGGGTGGCTACTTGATAACCTGGAAGAAAAGATGAGCAAAATCATCACAGTTTGGGGAATGGGTGGAGCTGGCAAAACAACTTTGGTCGATTATGTCTATAAGATTGTGAAAGATGATTTTGATGTTGCTGCATGGGTAACTGTGTCAAAGAGCTACCAACTTGAGGACTTGCTTAAGAAGATTGCTAGAGGGTTTGGCATCCCAGGTGACATTAGCAACCTTGAAAAGAGAAGTTTAGGTGAAGTCATCTATAACCATCTGAAAGGTAAAAGCCATATTTGGTTCTCGATGATGTTTGGGAAACAGATGCATGGATTAGTGTCATGAATATCTTTCCAACCAATTGTATCAGCAGACTTGTTCTCACATCAAGATACAAAGAAGTTGCATTATTGGCAACCAGTAGTGACTGTATCATGGAGCTGGAATTGCTAAAAGAAAGGTCCTCATGGGAGTTATTTTGCAATGTAGCGTTTCGGAACTATGATGACAAAAGCTGCCCAACAAACCTACGGGATTTGGCTGCAATGTTCTTAGAAAAGTGTGAAGGCTTGCCACTTGCTATTGCTTGCATAGGCAACTTACTCTTTTTCAAAAACCCAACTCCCTCTGAATGGAACAAAGTGTATGATGAGTTAGAGTTGCAGTCAACAAAACATATGATCCCTGGTGCTGAAATGATTCTAAGAGTCAGCTTGGAGGACCTTCCATACGACTTGAAGAATTGCTTCTTACATTGTGCGCTTTTTCCAGAGGACTCAGAAATGAAAAGGAGAAGATTAATAAGGCATTGGATTACTTCTGGATTCATCAAGGAAAAGGCAAATAAAACACTTGAAGAAGTCGCAGAAGCCTACTTGAATGATCTTGTTAACAGAAGCTTACTACAAGTTGTGAGGAGAAATCACATTGGGCGAGTGAAAAGTTGCAGAATGCATGATATCGTCCGTAGTCTTGCCCTAAAAAAAGCAGAGAATGAAGGCTTTGGTAGAATTTATGAAGGCTCGACCACATTTTCTATGGATGTCACTCGCCGTCTGTCAATACAGAACACAAATGTTGCACTACATAATCAATCAGGTGCAACACATCTCCGTGCTATTCATGCTTTTATGTGTTACCTCGACATTGATTCACTGAGGCTAATGCTTGCATCATCAATCTTGCTGTCAACATTGGATCTACAAGGAACTCAAATCAAGATATTGCCTAATGTGGTTTTTAGCTTGTTTAATTTGAGGTTTTTGGGTCTGAGAAGATCGGGAATTGAGGTTTTGCCAGAGGCAATCGGAAGGTTGGTAAACTTAGAAGTACTAGATGCGAACGAAACTAGGCTCCAATCATTACCGAAGGGTGTAGCAAAACTAAAGAAGCTTAGGTACCTGTACGCATCGCACAATGCCACAGGACAACTTTGGTCTGGAGCAGAGGTGCCTAGGGGCATAAGAAACTTGACCGGACTACATGCCCTGCAAAATGTTAAAGCAAGCTTAGAGACTCTATGTGATATTGCTGCTCTGTGGGAATTAAGAACATTTGCAGTTTGCGATGTGAAAAGTGAGCATTCTCTATACCTGTGCAGTGCTATTATGAACATGAGCCATCTTGTCCACTTGTCAATAATTGCAGCGAACGAAAATGAAGTATTACCATGGGAAGCACTCCGCTTACCAGCAAATATTTCTAAACTTGATCTGCAAGGGCAGCTGGAGAAGAAACAGATGCATCGGATTCTCTCATCCTGGTCGCAGCTTACAAGCCTCACACAATTGAATTTGGGATTCTCCAAACTTGATGAAGACTCATTTTCTAGCCTCATGGTGTTACGTGGTTTAGGCTATCTTGAACTTGCGAAGGCTTATGACGGAAGAAAATTGTGCTTCCCTGCACAGTCGTTTCCTAGACTCCAAGTCCTAAAAGTATTTGATGCTCCACAGCTGAACCAAGTGGAAATTGAGAATGGTGCACTAGGAAGCCTTGTTAATCTATACTTTGAGGAATGCCCAGAATTGAAGTGCCTCCCACGTGGCATCGAGAATCTTTCAACCCTTGAGGAGCTAACTTTGAAAGAAACTGCAGAGGACCTCATAGAAAAGCTTCGCCAGAAACGTGAAGTGGATGAATCTAACGAAGAGTTTATGAAGATTAGGCACATTAGAAAGGTTTTTGTTGCACTAACTGAGAAATACATATGTGAAAGAATTCGCTGAACGAAGGCTTGGATGTTGCTGTTCCCAGATGTAGTTTTTTTTCCCTTTTTGATCGAATACAGTAGTTCTGTATAGCAAGGTACTTCAGTTTCGATGTGCATTTGTTGATGCATGTCTGCTTAGTTCCTTCTTAACACTTTTCTTGTACGTGGTACCTGCAGATATCAGACCATGTGAGCAACAAAAAGGTAGGGAGCATGTGGGGGCGACTTGTATGGGGCGGGTTCATGGAGAGACCTATCCAGCCTCAACTCCTGGATGGCACGCAATGCGCACAAAAAAAAAAAGAGCAAGAACTACCGCCGCATCGTGGACTCCGTCAGCGCGCTTGAGCTGGCGCTTTGGTGGCTCTCCGACGAACAGATGGGGTGCTGCCCCCAGCAGCAGATGGTTTTCTCGTTAAGGCTTTCTGTGATGGTTTTACTTTTCTCGGTGTGGCTGATTGGGGGTAATGTGTGCAGCTGAAGGCGAAGACTGTTCCCTAGTAGTCTAGTACGTCCAGGCCGGTATGGCTGCTTGTATTTACTGACCTTTGCTGAATTTACCACGCACGCTTCCTTTGGGTTGGGCTATTGTCTTATTGCTGGTGCATTGCAGTTGTGCGGGAGGCAACGAGGAGGACATTGGGAATGCGTCATTTTGCATGCAGGTACCCAGCTTTGCCTGCATAAGCTTGAAATTGGAAGGTGCAGGTTGGTTCTTGCGGTTGAGTTTCCGTTTCTTGGTATATTGGGTGCAGATAATTGATGGTGCTGTGATGCACGAGCACGATGGGTGCATTGCTGAGATGACGACGGGGAAGAGAAGACATTAGGGGCGTATCGCAATGCTCTGACAGGGGAAGGGGTTCATGGTACTTATTAAACATCTCTCCTTGCAGTTCTTCTTCTAATCTGTCTAGCTCAAGTGGTTCTGTTTTGTCGAATTTATTAATCATTGTATACTGCTGATCAATGCAATGCACATTCTTTGCTTCTGATTTATTTATAACTGAGTAAAGTGTGCTACCATATCTCCTACTAGTGCAAAGGGACTCACGATGCAACTGGCAAAAGACATTGGCTGGAGAGCTCCCTCCCAGGGTTCAATTCCTAGGTACTGCACAATTTGTGAAAAAAATAAAAAAAATCTCCTCGTCTGTCCCACAACCAAAGCACAGATCTAAGGCCCGGCCTAGGTCGTTGGTCGTCTCACATGAGCTATGGTGCCGCTGTGTATGGGTGAGGCAGGGGTTCGGAGGTTTTCTCGGCCTGCGTGAGAAGGTCTTCTTAAAAGCAATGTCCGGGGGCTGTCTTACCCCCCGCAGGTCTAGTTTTTTTTTATATCTCCTACTAGTAATGTCTGAAAGTTAATGATTTGGAAATGAGTTAATTTGAAGATACTATAGTTTCAGTTACCACGGAATACGTGCGTGTTGTCTTGTAATGGCCCTATATATGATGGGCATGCACAGCACAGCACAATAATATGTTACATATTGCGCATTTCAAGCATTGAGCTCTGCTACTAGCTCTCCATGTCATTTGATCCTATTTCTTCACATTCAAGCAGTGAGATCCTTTTCTTTTCAGTGGTGACCGTAAATGATTATTTGGCGCAGCGTGATGCTCATTTGGTGAACAAAGTATCCGTTTTGAGTAACTGAAACGTCTGCTGGTCCTCTGTTTTCTGTTTTTTGAACGAACTCCTCTGTTTTCTGTTGCCTTGCTGCTCTCCGTCTATGGGTTCAGTGCAGTGGTTAATGACCCATGGATTCGACAACACTAGGGGATGATTACTGGCTTCACCTCACCTCACTGGTGTGGGTTCCTGCGATTGTTGCGTAGCTGCTGTGTCCGCAGCATCGCACTTGCATGTCTTACTCGGTTCCTTCCATGTCTGCGGTGGTAGCATGATGAGTGATTACTCGATAACCTGCAACTCCTGCCCACGGTACCACTTGCAGGAGTTGGCACTGATAGAATCAGACGTGGCACGAAGGCGCTCTTTCGTGAAAGTGTACAGTAGTATTTGTGCCGAGACAATTTTCACTCTTTTTTTTTCCCACGGCAAGCCGGGCAAGCCCGAAATTTCATTACCAAAGCAACGAAATTACACCAGGTTCAGGTTCAGCCTGCATAAAAGGACTGTTCAGAAAACGAAAACGAGCAGATCATTTTCACTCTTGTCCTCATGGAAGTTTCCTAGCGTGTAGCTAATGGGCGGCATTCCAAGTTACGCCCTTATTTTGAGATGGCGTATGAGATTAGTGGTTTACATCTTGTCACCTGCAAGCAGAAGCACGTCCCTCGCACGCGGTACAGCTTGTTAGAGATCGGTTTGTAACGTATGACCAACGTTCATGCGGGACAGCTTGGCGAGACGGTCGGCGCTGATGATAGTGAGCTGCCCTCAACTCCTTCACTCGCGTGCTCTTGCAAGTGGCGATCTCCGTAGGTGAGCGGCGAGCGACGCCGAGGGCGCAGAAGGAGCGGCACCAACAACCTCGGCGAGTTTGGCTGCGAGGGGCGCGCTGCGAGCGGACGTGCAGCTAGTAGCTGTCCGAGTCGAACGCATGGAACAAGGAAGGGATCAGGGTTCTCTGCACTTTTGGACTGCTCGTCCAAAGATGAATGGGTGCACTTGCTTGTTACTTCTTATACGACGAAAAAAACAGCTTCCGTGGAATTTAAAGAAAAACAAACCAGCTGTACGTTTGTGCTTGGTTCCTGTTGGTTTTACTTTTGCCCCGGAGCGTATTGACTTGCCTGATGCAGTTTCTGCCCCCTCCCCCCCCACCCCACCCAAAAAAAAAAGGAACATGTTCTTTGGGACCAGTCGTTAAGGTAACTGAGCTGAGCATGTCTTGATACAGATGTATGCAGGGAAAAAGAAAAGGCTAGCCATGATCTTCTTGTTTGGATTCCACCGATCTCGGCGGGCGGACATGATCAGTTACCTATTGAACACACAAATGCACCGACAGGTTTTAAAAGGAGCATAAACGTTCTGAAAAAAAAAAATAATTCAAGCTACAATTCGAAACGATTAGGCTGTCCTGCCTGCCACTATATAGCTACTCTGTTTTCTCGAAACAGAGCATAGAGATGGCGCGTAATTTCACGTAGAGCGTGGGGATAGGTGTGTGGTTTTGGCGCGCGGCGGATGCAGTCTTGGCTTCAGGAATTGGCCCCTGGATAGTGGAACCGGTCCATGCCTGAGATGGCGGTAACACGTCGTTACTTTGATTTTATCTTCTTCACGGTTGCTGCTGCTGACTTGCTTACTCTGGTTTCTTTTATTCAGTTAAGCTGTTACTACATCAAGTGCCTGGTGTGCAATGCTTGCTTGGGGTTGAGAGCTGATTTTACCTGCTTGGTTCCCGCAATTCAACATCAAGTTGTTTGCTTCTGTCTGTTGATGTAACGTTCTTTCGGACTGATCCAGAAACCAAGCCCTCCCATCCATCGCCAACTTGCCCTTGCTGAGCCATCCAGCCAGCCCTTTCTCTTGACTAAGAAAACCGAAAATCAGTGAACAACGTCAGCCCGTGGTTTAATTGGTTGGAGTTCAGTTGCTCTAGCTGGGTGCCAATAGTGTGTCTTCTCCTCTCTTTTTCTGAAAACGAGATGACAAGTCAGTCAACTACAACACCCGGTGCAGATTTTTCAACTCTGCAAACACTTCTTTTGCTTTGTTCAACATGCACTGATTAGCCAAACTACATCCAATGCAAGATATGACCCCCTGTCCGGCCCCATGCACTGATTAGCTTCCAACAGTCTCTAGCCACACGCAAAGAAATAGTTTTGTTCTTACAAACAAATTGGTACATCATCGTTGCTATTATGACTGGTTGTGCTAATGCCCATACCCCACTTGATCAAATACAGAAGACGTACTGTTTAGTTTGCAACCCGCTTCTTCCACGAAGCTGCAGGAACTGTACCCTCTTCCTTTGTTTCTCACTCTCGTAGTTGTTGGCTGCCGCCCGTCATGCTCGGGCGCTGCAGAGTTATTTGTCACCCGACATAACACCAACTCTCCTGATCTGCAACACATACATTGTTTGTTCAGGTAATATACCTAAATTTGATCAGTATAAAGTTTGTGCAGTATTTGTTTGCACGCTCAGTAATGCCTTGAGCTGGAGACAAGTACTGAAACTTTAAGTTTTGACAACTTTAGGATTGCAGGTCCTGGCAATACACTTGTGATACCAAGCATTCAATCAAGAGAGTGCCACAACGACCAACATGGCGGAGGCTGTTGTGGGATTGATGATCGGCAAGCTCAGCAAGGCTTTGTTGAGTGAAGCAGCAGCTTATGGAGCATCCCTGCTTTGCACAGAGGCTTCTGTGTTAGAACCGGCAATGGTGATCAGCTCGGAACGAATAGAGGAGGGCAGAGCGCAAAGGAAGAACACAATGAACACAACGCGAATTTTGGTGCTGCAACTGGCAGCGTTTTCTGACTCCTTTACTTGCTTTAATAGACAACAAACTAAACTAGATCGTGGCCTCATTTGGACCCAATATGCGCGACATGCACGAACGGCCTGTATGCCGCGCGACGCGCTCACCGTGCGAACGACGCGCACGTCAGAGCTCCACCTGCGCACGCACCGTGAAGAACGGCCATGCGCCTAACTGCCTAGACTTAGCAACAAGCAAATTAAGCAAATTACAATAAAAGCCAATAACTAACTTAAGCACGCAAGGATTATTCTGACATTTCTCCTCCTAAGCCTTGCCGTGCTGGCTATTAACATTGATCAGGCCAATCTTCTCGCGAAGCTCTTGAAACTTAACTCTGCCGAGCGCCTTTGTCAGGATATCGCCCAACTGATCTTCAGTTCTGATGAACTCCACTTCAATTAACCCTTCCTCAGCACTCTCCCGGACTAAATGATATTTTACCTCAATGTGCTTACTCTGTCCGCTGAGCATTGGATTCTTCGTCAGCGAGATCGCCGACTTGTTGTCAACCAACAATTTTGGCACGCACGGTGAAGTGCCCTGCACTTCAGCCAGCACCCGTGTGAGCCACAACGCCTGACAGGCAGCATTTGCGGACGCAATGTACTCTGCTTCACAGCTTGACTGCGCCACCACTTTCTGCTTCATGGACTGCCAGGTAATTGGGCTGCCGGCGCGGAAGAAGATGATACCAGTAGTGCTCTTGCGAGCATCCACATCGCCGGCAAAGTCACTATCACTGAACCCTGTCAGATTGACCTGCATTTTCTCCTTTCTTCCATACCACAGCCCCCAATTGCTCGTCCCCGCAACATAGCGGAGGATGCTCCGGCAAGTCAGCGAGGGACCAAGTGTGGTTGTCCTCGATGCTCTTCATCTCCTCCAGCATTGCTTTCCTCCAGCTAGGATCACGCTCAGCATCAGCAAATGACATAGGTTCATCAGAACTCACCACGTGAAGCTCCTCTGCAAGCACCCGCGGCGTGAGTCCGCGAGGCGACGCCTCGCCGATGATGTTCTCCAGATTGC